>JBAJNP010000582.1:0-87608 GCA_036877545.1 Yasuhikotakia modesta
ATTCTCTGTTGTGTTTCTCTTGTAGAATAATTTTAAAGGGGACATTGAGTTTATTGACTGCAAGTTCACATACCCCTCCAGACCAGATATCCAGGTTCTGAATGGGCTGACTGTGAGTGTCAGACCGGGTCAGACTTTGGCCTTTGTGGGCAGCAGTGGTTGTGGTAAGAGCACAAGCGTTCAGCTGCTGGAGAGATTCTATGATCCTGACAAGGGACATGTGGTAAGATGGCTCCCAGCACTGCATGACATCAAATGACATCCTTACATAAATCCTTATCTACAATGTAATTTCTTGTCTTTATTAAATAGCTTATTGATGGCCATGAATCCACTGGGATCAACGTTGCATTCCTCCGCTCTAAGATTGGGATCGTCTCCCAGGAGCCGATTTTGTTTGACTGTAGTATCGCAGAAAACATCCGTTATGGAGACAACCAACGAGAGCTTAGCATGGATGATGTCATCTCAGCAGCCAAAAAGGCCCAGCTGCATGATTTTGTCATGGCACTTCCTGAGGTACAGTATGAATAGGGAATTTTCAGATTATTTGAATTTAGCATTAACAATGCATTGTGAAATGCAGAAATGAATATGTATACGGGATTACAAATTTAAAATTTTACTAGGAGTAAAATTGCAATTTATGTTGTTTGTACATGATGGCAAGTTAAAGTAGTTGGTCTTTATAGTACAATTAGAAATTCAGCCTGTGTTTATTGCCAAAAATCAAAAAAAAAAATTGCCAAAATTTAAAACACAGGGGATTGTTAAAGGGTTATAATGGCATAAATGCAACATAAGTGAAATATGGCCTAATAATCATATACAAACTATCAGGGCAAAACGAAGTAGTATTATATTTCATGAAAACTGTCCTAACACAATTCCATTTTAATGTTTGATGCATAGCGAGTTTGAAAAACAGTTATTTCTGTCCTTCCATCATGCAGCAATACAACACTAACGTTGGATCCCAAGGTTCCCAGCTTTCTCGGGGTCAGAAGCAACGTATTGCCATTGCTAGAGCGATTATACGAGATCCCAAAATACTTCTGCTGGATGAGGCCACCTCAGCATTGGACACTGAAAGTGAGAAGGTGAGCAGAAAGGCAAAATAAAAAACAAGAAAAGATCTTTAAGATGTTGGAGATCTTTAAACAGTTTGCTTGTTTGTTTGTATTTTTGTGTGTCAGACTGTACAAGAAGCTTTAGATAAAGCAAGAGAAGGCAGAACTTGCATCGTCATTGCTCACCGTCTTTCAACCATCCAGAACTCTGACATCATAGCTGTGATGTCACGAGGATATGTCATTGAGAAGGGTACTCACGATTACCTCATGGGCCTGAAGAGTGCATACTACAAACTTGTCACAACCGGAGCACCAATCAGCTAGTCTTATACTCACAGATACGCAAAGATCAGATTCTGAACTAGCCTGAATTGTGTACGTCTTTCCAGTAATTGACCAGCATATTTAATTTTTGACAACTTGACCATGACTGCTTGGTACACAAATGTACTATGTTGTGAATTTTGAACTATTTTAAATGAAATGAGAATTGCTTAGTTAAATTGTTACCTGAAGACATTATATTTACATGATTGTCAGGTTATGTAAATGAGGCTATGCTTACAATTAACAGCAGGTTAATACTTCTGCCTTGTAAAGACAATTCAGAATAAAAAATATTAAAAATGTACCAAATAAATACATTTTAAAATGAACAATAATTTATTTGAATTTATTTACTTAGTATTCATTTAAAATTAAGAAAAATTATGAAAAAATATTTCTGAAAAGAAAATGGTGATAAAAAACTGAATATTGAAAACAAGGACTGTATGTTTGTTGTGTTTGTTGCAAAAGGAATGTTTTGTATTATCATTTGTTTTATCAATAAAGCAAATTGTTTTATCAATAAAAAATAAAATCTTTGCAAATATTTATAAACATTGTTTAATTTATATTCTAGGTAGCTTGAGAGTAAGTGGTAGTAAATCGCAAAAAGTCAGTCTTAAAAATAATAGGAAATAAAGCAGCAAGCTAGCTCTCAGTCCACACTTTTTGCTGTTCTCTGTGTAGCTTAAACCGATCCAACATCTTTCTGTTATTCTTATGTTCTATGACGATAACATTTGAGCCATCACGGTAGTGGTGATGGTTTGTTATTGACAGGCTATATGAGCCACACGGTGCCGAACTTTCATGCCAGGTTCAATGATCAAGGATCCTGCCCTCACTGCAGGTCCTCGCGTGGTGGCTTCAGTGCAGGCACGCTAACTATTAGTTTAGTCTGTCATGCTTATTATGCACCTTACACAGGTGGCTTAACACCACCAACCCCATTAATTTAACCAGTTATTTCTCTTATTAGTCATTTATCATGCTCTTGTGCTTATCCGATCTTTTCAGGTTCTATGGAATAAAACTTTTTAGGAACCAGCACGTCGATGTGTTAAGACGACCATTAAGACGACCTGGGATATTATTGGGAGTTGAGGAAATTGGGTTTATGACAGGTGTATTTACATTTACATGAGAACACAGTACCCTGCCTCATTGAAACAAAACCTACAAGAAAATTTTCCTCTTAAATCAGTGAATGATTTATTACAAAACATCATAAGACAAAACAGTTATAACAACATTAAAAAATTTTATAAAAAGTTTTCCTTTTTTCTTTTTACAAACACAGACCAAGGTTCACCAACTTTTGACGATTCTGGAAAAAACGGAAGAAAGTCATCAGCACAATGGAATATTTGATGGATTTTTCACTGCTGTGAATGTAACAGCAGTGGGGGGGTTGGACAGACCTGTCCACACAGGTTTAGTGTTGCTCTGAGGTCCACACAACAGCAAACACTTCAATCCACAAAAAACTGTGATTACAGACGGATGTCACAACAGTGTCTGTATGACATTAAGCTTTTAATCACATTACTGTAATTCAAAAGCAGGGTTATATTTAACCATTAAACACATATTGCACTTATGTTGCCATGCCAACGCTTACTGTGTATTCACTTAACATGCAGCATGCAATTGGTCGGCCTGACGGTCAAAAAAATTAAAAATACTGAATATTAAAATGTAAAATATACAATAACTTCTGTCAAATATGTTTACGATTTCAAAACAGCTGTCTGATGCATAAAGTCAATGCAGAGAGGAATGGTTGCAATTAACGAGACCTCAAAAATGTGCAAGAAATGTATTTTTGAATACGTCACGTTCATCCAAAGTTCCAGTTTAAATAAACAGCATCAATCAAACCCTGACAAAATAACAGCCAGTTAACGGTTGCCCTTCTCATGCAGCTTATAACAATATGTGCGATAGAAACACTGTCCTGTTTCTGGCTCACCTAAAAACAAACAAGCAAACAAACAAATCTTCCACCATCAAAATGAATAACCGTTTGTGTTTTGGAAGCAGATCATGCATATAATTCACATGAAAATATCCAGTTTGACATGTGCAGTATTAGTAGTATCTGAATATTAAAAATACAGCCATCACTCCTACAGTAACTTCAACAATTCATCTAAAGCATCTACCCACCACCTCTGGTTCTGCACTGATTTGTCATTGCATTGCTCAACATGATAACAGTGGCCACACAGATCTGTTCACACAGTAGAAATGCAAATGTATAAAAATGTAAACATCATTATTCCAGGTACAAAAGCTTGCGAGAACTTCTAATAGGCCAGCAGTCCATAGAAACTCATGAGCAGTGAGTTCCGCGCACACAGATGTGCTCAAGTTAGCGTGTGTGCGGCTAATAACTACATGCGCCACATATCGCAGGAATTCTGAAGCACAATTCGGTCGTGGCTGTGAACACCATTCTCTTAGCACCCGTGAAAAACTGTTTCTTCTTTTTAAGGTATCAGATAAACTAAGGGAAAGTCTCGCAAAGTGTTGTGAAGATTCAAAATACATAAATGCTTCAAGAAAATATTCCAACAAAAAACATGCAACAGTGGGAACTGTGGAAAAAAAAACAGCCAGTGATTTTACCTATAAAGATGAAGAAATCCATGACAAGATCATTTTTTGTTGCAAAAGCACATTAGAAAAAGAAAAAAAAAGAATTACATATGAAAAGCAACGCAGTCAGACTTAACACAAAGCACAGAGTGACTTTTAGGTTTAAAATAATCTTAATCTAAAAATTAAAATGAAAATACAATTTGGTTTGAGGCATAAAATTTACAAACATTAAATCATTTGACCTTTTGGGCCACTTTTTACTACAACTATTCATTTTAGTGATTTGTGAGGTTCCAACTGTTTAAGCCCAAGACAACACACACAGACCAGATCATTTAAAACACTTTCTTTGAGATACTATGGAATAAAATATAAAAAGGGCCACAACAGTGTCATTCATATACCATTAAACCTGTAGCTTTAAAATCAGATGCAAAAAAAGAAAAGCTCTTGTGAGATGAAACTCAAGTCATTCAATGACAAAACTGAACTAGTAACCATAGTGTTTTTTCTGTGTTGACCAACAGCAGATATCTCCCATGTGCATAATAAATTAAAACTTAAATATTCCCTGCTAAAGACTAGCTTACTTCACTTTACATGTTAACAAAATACAGCAACTTTTCTCTGTCTGAATTCTGCATGGTAACAGACACAGGAATGGCCTCAGCAGGTGCACTGAGACGTCAGCAGGGATTAAGCTCTGCAGTAACAGACTTTCACTTGTTTATCTCTCTTTCAATTTGCCCTTTTCTGGACTCTGATGTTTCTCTGGCTTCGATGCATCTGTAGTTGTCTCAGAGGCTTTATGTGAAGCTGCTGGGGTGTGTGGGGCGTCTCTGTTGGTGGAGTGAGCCTGAGGCTCACCCTGACTTTGAGCATGTGTGATGTTTTCCTTTTTGTCCGCCTCTTCCTCCTCCTCCTCATCAGAGCAAAACTGCCACTCATCTGCCTCTTCGCTTTCTGATCCTTGCACGGCGATCTGGGGAACCAGTGGGTTTCTCCTCACTAGGCATTCTTCCTCTGACTGCGTTCCGCCTGTTATCCATACTGTCTGCTGCTTGGGCCGTGTGCCAGTTGATGTGGTCGTTTGAGCAGGAATCTGAGGAGCTCTGTCATCAGGCTCATCAAAGCTCACTTCTTGCACGGCTTCCTGTTTCTTAAAGGAATCTCTGCGCTCTGAAAGATTTAGCTTGCGCATAATGACGATCTGCTCCATGCGATCACCCGACCAGTCCCTCAGTCGCTGCCCGCACAGATACCCACCGAGCCTGCCGTGATCCACTGAGTACGCAATCCCGCAGGTACCCTCAGCTTCAAAGTCCCCAGGGATGTCCATCTCAGAATGGGGCACCTCCAGTGTGTGCCTGCGGGGGGCATGGGGTTTTTTGTCAGCATATAAGGTTCCCGAGAGTTTCTCTGCGGATTGGACTCTCTTCAGCAATGGGGAACGGGGCGGTTCTGCGCTTCGGGGTCTGACCACGTGCCGGATGATAGTGGGCGGCGAGAGGGTTTTGCCATGGAAGGAATGGTGAAGGGCTTTGGGAATGCTGGGAAGGGGTGAGGGGGAGCGCTGGGGGGACAGAGCCTGCGGTGAGGAGGTGCAGGCCAGAGGAGATGGTGGGATGCTGCTGGTGGACTTCCGCCTCCCTACTTTAGTGTAGCGCTGACTGGCGAGTTTAGACCCGAGGCCGTGCAGTGAGCTGGGTCGCATCTGTACCGCTGGGGAACTTGGGGAGCTGGAGCACGGCGAGGCATTTTGGGGTAGGCTGAAATCTGACAAATGGGTGAGAATTTATAATGCATGCAAGGCAAAATATAACATTTTATCTAAGAATGCTGCTAATTCAAAGGATTATTTGTTGACATGGTCAATTAATTTAAAATGGCTGATGTATGACTTAAAGGTTTAGCAAAATATTAGCAATTGCTTTATCAAAAGCATTAAAACAATCTTTTTCATTTCAACAGATTTAGAGCATTAAGTCATACCAGTGGTGTGATCAGGGACGGGGCTCCGGCAGGGTGTGGTGGGTCCAGAGGACAGGCTGTGGGTGGGAGATCCCGGCAGGCTCTCGCTGGAAGACACAGAGTGATGCAGGCCTGAGGAGAAACTGCGGCTGTGCATGACTGTGCTCTGTTTGGACAGCTTCTTCAGGACGCTGCGTCTCCTGGGTGAGCGCAACAAATTCATGAGGTTTACACATACAAATTTAATGATTCTGAAGTCAATCAATCTAGTTTAAGACCTAAGCGTAACAAAATCAAACCCTATAAAAAATACAAGATAAAGGAGCTGTACTGACCGGTCCTGATTGTCCTTCCATTTGCTTTTCTTACATCGGCGGGCCATCTTCCCCTTACAGCTACTCTTGCGTGCCGGTCCAATCTTTATAGAGGTGTCCTCCAGAGCAATAGTCTGAAGGGCGACCTGGCTCCCACTCTGGAACCAGAACCACAGTAGATGTTTATTTAGCCATTCAAATATTCATGTCAGGCGTGACCTTTTGTACAAATGATATGTACAGATCTTGTTCTTTTCACTTAAGCTGAGAAGTTCTGAATGCTTCAGTGAACATCAGTATGTTGCAGTGGCGGCACCTTTAACAGAAGCTCCATCATTTCTGTGTGCACCAGACCCTGCACAGACTCTCCGTTCACGTGAGTGATCAGATCTCCTGCTCGCAGGCCAGCTTCATGAGCTGGACTGCTCTCCTCCACACCCTGAAAGAGAGAGAAAGAAAAAGAGAGAGAGAGAGACAGAGAGAGAGAAATTTGGCACTCTGATTAATTGAGTAGACACACACAAGTGTTTGATCCATCACTGGCTGACACTCACTGAGACCATGTGGTGGATGGTGTAAATGTCACTGGTCCCCATGTAAACACGAATGGTCTGCAGGGTGAAGCCGTATTTCTTTCCAGAGCTGTGGATGATGATTGGGGGACGGAGCCTGCTGATGCTGAGTGACAGGTCTCGATTAGGCGAGGAGTCCCGAGATGATGGGTTGGAGGAAAACGATCTAGGTGAAATGGACTGCGCATGCACTCTGCCGCTGCCATCATCTGAGAAACATGGTAGAAAGGATACGAAAATGTAATTAAATAAATCTGCTTTGCTATAGTTAACCAGCTACAAGAACAGAATGCTATAAAAATGTAATAATAGTAAATATCACAGCATATTTATTTTAGTTGAGAGCTCATTTTAATTTTTATCACTATGTACAATAACATGCTCTAGAGAGAAGGACCATTTTTGCAGTGTTGCTATGGTAACCATGTTTAGGTCCTGACCTGGTGTGATGATGAGTGAGAGGGTGGACACTGAAGCAGACTTCGGGACTTTGCGTCCTGGTGAGAGACGCTGTTTATCGGGTGTCTCCAGCTGGTTTCCAAAGCACTGTGGACTTCCTTGTTCCCTTGGCGACGAGTGTTTTGTTCCCGTGCTGTTGCTACGGAGTCTGATTCGTCGCAGGTTGGATACAACAACCTCAGCTGCACAATTAAAGGGTTTATCTCAAAACACTCCATGGTACCAAACTTAGCATGTTCACTGTCAGACAATGTTTTGTGTTTAACTCTAACGTTATGCTGTGACAAAAACCTTATTTAAACATTTTACCTGCATTTTCTTTACAGAAATGTGTAAATTATTAAAGAAAATTATTGTTTTTTTGGCCTTTTCTGTTTTAAAAAAATTGCTAACAAAACCAGCAAATTGCTCTGTAAATTAAACCAATTACATTGAAAAGCCTGATATGCCGTTTTACCGTAAGGACCATCTCAGATTAACATCATTCTGCTTCTCTTGACATGGAGGAATGAAACTTATGTAGACAGAGTGGGTCAGACAGCTTACCCTCATCATCTGTGGACAGGGCAAAGCGAGGCATTGCTTCCAGACTATGTGTGCTGCTCACCACTAAAGGGCTGACGGCACGCTCGGGCTGAGAGGAGCTGGAGGACGTTCGAGGGCGCAGACTGTGAAAGATCATACACACATCAAAAGTGTGACTGCATCCCAATAACATCTACAGTCACTGTGTCTGCCATAGTCTATGTTCTGTGCATTAAAATATTCCAGGTTGCCTTTGGCCATTAGCTGTTGCGTGTCTCAGAACACGATGTGCCAGTTTGAATATGCAAAAAAGTGTATCACAAGCAATACATGTAAACATGTTATAATAACTAGGGGTGGATCAATACTACTTTTATACCCTTAATACTTTCATCCAAGTATGCACTCCCACCTTGCTCTCTGAGCAGACAGTCTCTTGTCTCCAGTGGAGGCCTGCCGTTGGATCTCTCCAGGGCAGTGGGCGTCTCTCCCTTCTGGTTTGTCCTCTATCTCTTCACTGTGACTGCGGTCAGAGGAGAAGCTCAGGTTGGACGGGGTGGCCAAATACTCTGTGCTGCTGTATACCTGTGAAATAGCGCGCATAGGGAATGTCAAGAAAAACAAATATGGCCGCACTACAAGACAAAATTGACACTGCTGCTATATGATGTTAAAGTTACGTTTGAGTAAAAGTGTATATTTTTGCACAAGTAACAGACATCACTGTTTAAATTGCCGAGAAATTATTTCTGCTGCCTGAAACTTTTAAGACTCAATTGTCAAAGAATAATCACATAACCACATTTGTAAAGATGTCCTTTCATACAGCCAAATCTAAGTAATTACTGGTCATCAAGTTTTCAAATTAAAAAAAAAGCTGCATTCTCATGACAGAAATAACCTGCTTTTAGTATTGTATTTAGTATTTTAGTATTGTACTATTGTAAAAGATATTCAAATTAATTTAAGTTTCTCCTGTGGTAAAATAATAATACAGATAACTACAGATTTAATTAGAAGCTGTTTAGAATGAGAATGCCTTGAACTTTTATAACATTTGGTGGACCAGTAAAAAAAAAATAAAACCTTGCTAAAGCGGTTCGACCAAGAGGAGAATCTGCGAATTTCAAGGGAAGACTCTTCATCGTTAGTTTCCTCATCCTCATCAGAAGCCAGATGATGATAGCGTTCAGATCGTGCTAGACAGACATAAACAACAGGGACAAAAGGTCAATGAAGAACTAATAAACAAATCTCACTGGATAAGCTAGAAGGAGCTGACATTATCAGAGCTCTTGACTTCAGGCATTTACGAAGTGGAAAGCTTCCTCTGTGTGCTGAATTCACCAGAGACTCACTGTCAAAATAACTGGTGTCGTCTTCTGCCTCCAGCTGGGGAATAAATTCAGCCTTCTGACGCAGGAGTCCGTTCCAGTCCAGACCGCTGAAGAACATGTGCTGCTTCACCTCTGGAGCTCCACCTACATCAAACTCAACTCATCAAATCCTGAAGAATGGTTCTGTGTGATATATATTGATATTTTACAAAAGTATTGCAAAAATATTGCATTGTTTTTTTTAACTGGGTGATTTTAATATTTTAAGATATGTATAGTCCATTTTGGGTTGACAAAGAAAAATTAATAGTTATTATAATACAATAAAAATGTAAACAATACATTTAGTAATAAAAAAAAGCTTTTAAATACATTTAAATACTAATAATTTTAATAAATTTATTATAAACACATTTTAATAAATATAAATATATTTATATTTACCAAGAGTGTGGAATTACATTTTAATTAAAATTAATTACACAATTTTAGGCATACGTGGTGGTTTTGAGCTAAAATAAACAGAAATAGTCTTGTAAGCTACATCTTACAACCCTAATTCCAGTTACATAATCCAATACCTGTTCCGAGTCTCTCTAGTGGGCTTTGTTTTAGTAATCGTGTGATCATGTCCTGAGCGTCAACAGGAAGGGCATCATCTCCATCTGGCCAGATAATCTCATCTGTATACAGAACACTGTGTATCAAATCCCATTCCAGCAGTTTTATTTTAAAGCAGTCGCTAAAGCGCCCTGATCCTTTTAATGGAATCTGTGTTTCACCAGCTAACAGGGAAGAGGAACTCATCTGAACTCACCACTGACAACCTGTCCAAACAGCTCCTCTGGTGTGTCTCCGAAGAACGGAACGCATCCCACCAGGAATTCGTACAGAATGATGCCCATGGCCCACCAGTCCACTGGTTTGCCATAACCCTGCCGTAGAATCACTTCTGGTGCAATGTATTCTGGAGTGCCACAAACCTATGGCAATATCAGAATATCAGAGAGGTGAATATCAGAGGTGAATATCAGAGAAAGATTCATAATGTCAATACAATATTTAAAATTGAGAAGAAAGTTTTAAGTTTAAACTCTACACTGTGCTTTAACCAGGCACAACAAGATGGGGTAATTTCACTTCCTTGTCTTAACCAGAATCTACCAATTACAACAACTCATTCAGCAAGGTTGTGCTGGGTAGCCCCACCCACCAAAAAATCTGATTGGTCCAAAATCGTAGCAAGCTCACCTGCTTGTCAATGAACTCCCTGGTGTCTTTCTCTATGTGGCCTTCATACAAATTGGTGGTCATATTCATAAGGCCGATTTTGGAGAGCCCAAAGTCAGTGAGTTTAATATGTCCCATCGAAGTAATCAAGAGGCTGCGAAGAGTTATCAAACCGTTTAACAACAAATACCTTCACATTTAGATTAGATTTTTAGCACGTTAAAAGATTTCTCAGTCATTTCTCACTTGTCTGGTTTGAGATCTCTGTGCACGATGCCGTAACTGTGGAGATACTCCAGTGCCAAAACCGTCTCTGCAAAGTACATCCTGGTCATATCTACAGGAAGTGGACCCATGTTCTTCAACAGAGTGGCACAGTCTCCTCCTGGAGATCATATTAACCCATGTATTATTAATCAACAGGAATAATACGATATAACAGCACTAATTTAGGAACTCAGCTGTGCTCTAGTACAGAATCTGCAGGTCAGTTTGATGATAAATTTCAGTGTCTTACCTTCCACATATTCCATGACCATGCACAGATGTCGGCGTGTCTCGAAGGAACAGAACATGCTAACTACAAAGGGGTTCTCTGCAAATGTCAGGATGTCGCGCTCCACAAACACCTGCTGTATCTGGTTTCGCAGAATCAGGTTTTGACGGTTGATCTTTTTCATCGCAAATCGCTGCCGAGTTTCTTTATGTCTCACCAGATACACAGCCCTGCAGGACAGATGGATCACATAGTAAGATACATCACGGACCTTTATAAACAGCAGGCTGCTTGGCTAATTCTGGCAGCTACCTGCTTTTGAAAATAAGATGATGTACTAAGCTTGGATGAGATTAAAGCTAGAAGATGATAGTCTTGGCCTTAGATGGACCACCCACAGTCCTTTCACCATTCATATTACACACAAAAAAGGCAAGCATTGGCTAAAATCAACTCATGTTTACAAAATACCCGGGTGACTAGACAGCCCTGGGCAGAATTGTATTTCAATCCTATTTGTGGTAAGAATTTCTGCCAATCAAAAAGTACATAACTAAAAAAAAGCATATATATACATATTTGTGGTGTAATGGATTTAATAATCCTACCCCTAAATGGCCTAAAAACAAACACCTTCATTGGTTGCTTCGCATAACAGTCACATACTTTTTTGAAATAGGCGGTTGTTTAGCAGAATAAGCTGCAATGGTGCAGTCAAAAATCCAGCTACATGAGACCAAGATAATGTTTTGCTTCAAATCTTGCCAGCTAAGGGGGTGTCCTAGTTCTGCTTCTACAATAATCATTTTCATACTCTGAGCTATTGTGTGATTCTCTTACCCGTAAGCACCATTACTGATGAGTTTAATGGTCTCAAAATCACTCTCAAGCGGTTTTCTCCGTGGTGGTGTGGGCAAAGATTTATTCTGCTGTGACAAACAGAAACAGGCTTATTGTTAGTGCCATCTTATGAACCTCAGTGGGGCCTTAGTTGTGCAGCTCATTTACCTCCGCAGATTCTGACGATTCCTCAGATTCAACGGTCAGTGTGGGGCCCAAATCAAGCTGTTCCTCTAACTGCACAACTTCTGTTATACAGATAAGAGACATAACAAACTGAACCTTACAGGAAACATGAGGGCTTTCCAAACAAGAATATCACATGATCGATGACACATGTCGCACCATCAAGAGGATCTCGGTTGAGCCCCAGCTGGTTGATTATGTATCTGGGTATGTCTGTTTTGATGCCCTGGCCAACCTTAGCATGACCTTCTGCGGCCTCTAGTAGATGGTAGAACTCCTCAGGGTCAAACTCCTACAGAAAAAGCCAAGTTAACTCAGGATCACTTACGTAATTTGGTAACTAGGTGTTAACATCTATTTGATCATAATGGCACTGTTCTAAAAACAGGTGTAAATGGGATTCAAAATGTATTGAGATTAGATCACCCATATCAGAGGTAGCCTGGCATAATTATGTTAGGTTCTTGAATGACATGATTCCAACTGGAAGCTTGTGTTATAAGATAGCCCAGGAATTTTCAGTGGAACACTGTGAAGAACCAGTGTAGGCTTCCTGAAGAATCTCACCAGACACTCCAGCAGTCGTGCAGGCCGTGAGATGATAATAAGGATCTTCTTCACCAGTTGAGTGATAACTGAAACCTCTTCACTCTCCGAGCGCTCCAAAGCCTGACAAGACAAACACACAGTTAAACAGACCAGGGCATTATTTTCCCTGTTTTTTTAATAATGGGGTTCTAATGTCCACAATGCAAGGCTCTGAAACCAAATGTGAACTATGGACCAGTTTGGTTTTGATAATATGATATAAAACTGTGGTAACTGACAGCATTTAACAGACGCATACACTGCATTAAACCTATAATATTCCTTAAATGTATGACCGCGGACCGTGTTTGCACATTAGCCACTACTTAGCAACAAACTGTATGAACTTTACCAGGACATAAGCCAAGCATAACAGAGATCATTTGCATACAGAAGTTTTAAAGGAACAGCAGCAAAAATATCCTGTTTAATTTTAAGGGTAGATAACGTTTTATATAAAACAGTAAACTGTTTTTGGGGCAGCAGCAGATAAGTAACATAAACAGACTCTAGGGACAAATTAAAATCCTGAAAAAGTGTGGAACATGCACCCTTTTAACCTCCTCTCAAAGAAGTGCTGTATTAAACCCATGTACATCATTACAGATCTATTAAAAACGCAGCACAATGCGCCACTCATCAAATGACTGTACAAATAGGAACACTGTGTCTGTTCTGAACGCAGGGGTATTTGCTTGTGACTGGTATGTTTTCTCTTGTTTGAGCAAAGGAATCTGCTGGCTCGTGGGATGCGGGCGTGGGAGGTAATGAGCACTACTTCTGCTCTGGTGCAACAAGATCAAAATCCAACCCAGGCACTATGTGAATTTTAATCAACTATGAATACTCACTGAATATGGATTTAAAGGAACAGCGCACTCACAACACAACACATATACATATATACATACCATTTCAAATCTTCATTCTCAACACTTTTTTAATAGAATTACTATTATAACTGGCGTGGTAGGGACTGACGCCCCAGTCCCCATCCAGTTCTATTGTATTTATAAAAGATGCAATAAAAAAAGAATGGATGACTGCTGGTGTCAGTTTTAAATTTCAGCCTCAAATATCATCTCAGTCAATGATATATTTAAATAGAATTGTAATTTTTTTAGTGAACGGCACTTTCAGGTACATTAGATGCAAAACCCAAAGATGCACAAAATGTGGAGGCATACCCAAGTATCATATTTCCAGAGGACAAATGTCTGCACCAAAATGCACAACAACAGTTTTTATCTTTTTTGAGATGCTGTCTCTTCGTGTGAAACTGTGTAGTAAACGCTTGACCAGTCGACTCCTACGATAAACTGAAATTACTGCATTTTTATATATTAGACGGGGCTACACAAAGTGAGGGAGACATGCTATCACATCGACATTAAAGAGTCACATAGCCCAATGACTCATGTTTTGCAGATGGCCAAATGCCACTGGAAGAGAGAGAAACACAGATGTTTCTACCTCACAATGAACCGTCACATCAAACAATGAACGGTTTCTTTTTTTAGCTCTGCAGTCATGATGGCATCTAGTCAAGCAGACAGCAGCTCGGACTGCAAGTACAGTGACATGTAGCTTTCTAATGAAGCCCTGGGCATCTATATTGTTTACATGAGCAAAGACACCTTGGTCAAAAGTTACAATCAGTTATAATAATGGACTATAAGTAAAAGAAAATTTGAGCCACTACTTTGAGTAATGGATAAATCAACAGAAAAAATACAATACAGACAATAGTGCAATAGATTATAGTAACACATAACAATAAACATATTATTAATATCACAATATTTAGTATAATATTAATTGCTAAACTAAATATCGCACTTAATTAGTTTTATTATTTTGTTTTAATTCTGCTTATTAAAAAATGATGCACTTAGACATTTATTCTGATTGTTCCGATGATTTGATTTCTTAAATTGTTATTTAGTAGCGCAAAACAGCTTCCATATAATAATCAAATTAAATGCTAATTAGTTCTTGTATCTGGGTTAAAATATCTCACATTGGTTGACCACTAGTACTCAACATAAAACTGTGGTACGAAAAAGAACTCGAACAAGGATCTAATACAGACAGTGAAAGAGGAACAGCATACAACAGACTGGTACAACCATATACTTCAGAACTACAGGATTTGCCTATCAATGACATTTGAGACATACAGCAGTTATAACTGCAGTGTGACTGCAGCACCAGCAGCCCTGCACCTCGCACCGCTGACTAAGAGTAGCGGGAAACACTTTAATAGCCTCTATCTATGAGCACGACATCCACGGCGCACCAGCAATCTGACAGCGTGCGCCGAGTTGTGCCTGGGGTTGTCTGAATGCTACATAAAGGGTGGGCGTATGGGTTGCTATGGAAACTAACACCCTGTAGTTGCAAAGATGAGCACGGAGCTTAAACAGGGAAATCTAGATTTCTAATCAAAACCTTAACTGCAGGGTAGATATGCATATCAGAAACTACACTCGCAATTACAGTCACACACCCAAATGTCACGTGCATGCAAACACACACGCTACCAGAACGCGCCAATCAGAGTGAGGGAATAAAGTAAATGTTTGCTTCTTTGCTAAAAACAAACTATAAAATATGTTGAAACTATAAAATAATACCCGGGTTACAATAACCCGGGAATATGCAACACATTTCACATTCATTAGGTGAAGTGGTCACAGTTACTGTTGAGAATATGGGATGTTATTTGCCTGTAACAGACAGCAGGGGCCGGCCAGCACATCGCCACCCTGCTGACTGAATCCAGTGTTGTGATCATATCACTGTCAACCTGATATTCCTGCCTCAACACCAGAACCCTGCCAAACCACAACCATAACACCCTTCCACCACCCATAACCACCTGTTGGTTTAGTGTAATCAGGAGAGGTTGTTATCAAACTGACACTGGCTACATTCACTTAGTATCAGAGTACTGCTGTCAGTCCTAAATGGAAAGCTAAACATGTTTAATACGCAATTTGGTGTTACGCAAATCTGATACGAAGCTAATCAAATCTACCTAAACGCTATTGTATATTTAAAAATGTGAAAGAACAAATAAAATATATTCCACTCTAACTTTCACGTTTCAGTGTGAATATGACATAAAATCAAACAAAACTGTTTATGGCCTCAAACTGAATTATAAAGAGGCTATATGAGGCGTGCAGAAGTGGCAACTGAATTTGAAAGAGTGTGTTGTGCTGCATGCTGTCAGTGGATTGTGAGTGATGTCTCAACAATTTGAGTCAGTGGATTGTGAGTGAAGTTACAACAATTTGAATCTAACACACAACAGACTTAATGCCCATCCCTATAATTTTACACATGTCAGATTCAGGCTATTTTAGTAAGTCAATATGAGAGGTTCCGAGGTGATTCCGAGATTCCCATCTCACCTCGTGCAGCAACTTTTCCAGTTTATCCTGCAGCTCTATGAAGTACAGGGATGTGATGAGACCTTTCTGAGATTTATCCAGACAGTCTCTGGCTAACTCCACCAGCTGGTGCTGGATAAATCCCAGCACTCCATCGCCCAGTGGTAGCATGCTGTCTGGAGAAAAGTTCCTGATGATGTCCAGCAAATGCTCTTCCATCTGAGCTGTGGCCTGTGCAGCAAAGAGAACATTCAGCCCACTTACCCAAAAATTGGTGTTTTGGATCTTTCAGCAAGTAGTAGCACATACCTTTGGAAACCGCTCCTTGTAGACATGGTTCATCATTATGATTTCATTATCGAATGAGTTACCTGTTCGTCCAGGGCTAAAACAATGAAATTATGTATTCATTTATTATATCAAATGTAAAATAATGTTAACATATACATTGCATCACTCATTATTGATGAGATTGACCAGTTGGCACTGGTTCTCCAATCTGATTGGACAAGCAGGATTCCATGAGTGCTGATATTTAGCATAACAGCACTGTGGCCTGCATGTCATGCAGTGTGATATACACGCAGTATAAAGTCAAGAGCGGTACTTTGACAGCACATCATTAGCTAACACAAAAACCCTCAGCAGAACTCTTAATTTCTACTTCAGACTTCAGATCCACTTTGCGTCTCACAACTGGCTGAATGCAAATTTCAAATCACTGTTCAGTTACATCATGGTGAATTCAGTCTCATGTTTTCTGACTCATCCTCAAGGGAGGCTCTTTCAGAAAACTAAAACACTCATTTTGTTTTGAGGAAGAAAAGCCTGGGAATTCTTATTAGTCATGACTCATGAGCTTTCTTATCTGACAGCGGACCTAGCAACAAACTGTACTTTGTTTTGTTTTTTTACACCATTTACATACAATGAGAACATGAAACTGGATCAAGCAAATAAACTAAAATTGGGAATTGATTGCAAGCTGGGCTCAAACCTTTGTTGCTTACATGAGCACCACCGATAGGCCATGGCTCTGACATAGTAGCACTAAATTTATTAGAAGTCCATGGCAGCTCCAGAAACTACATCTTAAATACTTAAACCCCAATAATTAATCCATGTTTGTGCCTGTGTTTGTTTACCTGAGGCTACGTGACCGGGGTCGTATAAACGTAGAGGGCCGCCCATCTTCCTCAGTCATGCTCTCAGAACTTCTGAAATGTTTGAAGAGGAAATGAAGCTCATCCTGTGTGGGCTGGTATGGAAGCTGGTGGAGTCGTTCTTGAGACGAGGATGATGACTGTGAAGCAACAAACTTCATTATTCCATAACATACACAACAACAACTGACAAACAACATAGGCTTTAAACGTACAATAGCCTTTTATTGAAATATGAAGTCATTTTATTGAAATACAATAGTCCTTTATTGAAAACCAACCTCAAATTCAAGATTTTTTTTTCTTTGCTTTTTGTGTTACAATTTTTGGTTTTAAAAAAGTTTACTCCAAAATAAAATGAATGCAAAACAGCTACCAAAGTGTTCCTAGTCATAGTGACTGAAGAATGACAGGATTTATTGTTACTGAGATGAACTATTTGTGGTATTTAGAGATACATACCGAGACGGTTGAACTGGGAGGGTTGGTCCCGTAACCAGAAGATGGAAGTGAGGCCAAAGACCACCTTCTCCCTTCAGCTCTGCAGTGAGAAAACACACAGAGCGTTTCAGGAGACAGAATTTGATCTTAAACAGTTTACCTCAAATTATTAATATGGATTTCAGGATCATGCCAAGAATCTTATTTAAAGATTCTCAAGATTCACTGCTATTTGTCAGAGACTTTACTACACTTCTCTTAAGCTGTGGATAAAATTTCAGAAATAACTATCAGTTAAAGACACAACCTAATTTGCATATAAAGACAGGCAAAATTATATCTTGGTATAATATCAAGATAAAGTCAATACAGAGCTCACACAGGCTGATTGAGGCATGACTAGGTAAAAGTGTGAAAAAGAGATTGGCTACCTGTCAGCTCGAGCCAGGTGGCTGAGAAGAAATAAATAAGGATGAAGAGACAGAAAATAGACGATACGTTTAGTGAGGTCTATAGAGAAAGAGCCACTCGAGAATCAATGAGTCAGCTGCACATATTAAGACCCTGACACTGACACTGAGATGACAACCTGATAAATACTGCTGAATACCATGAATGCTGGTCTGAATCTATATAAGCTGATCTGTCTACCGTGAACTGAACAAGTAAAAGGGTACGTCTACCTGCGGGCGAAGGGGAAGTTGAGTGAGCAAATAGCAGTGGACACATTTCGTGGGCTGTCCAGAGGACTGCTGGCTGCTGGAAGAGGAACAAGACGACATTTCAACACAGCGCAGTGTTACATAATATGCAGGAATTAAGAAACGCCACATACTGACTTCAGAGGTTGCAGAGATGGCACAGTTAAGGACATTTATCTCCTTTTGGAACAAAATAAATGAATAATGCTAAACAACTGCTAAACAATCCTCTAATTTATTATGTGTAATGTTTTAGAACAAATATTATCTAACACAGAAACCCTCTAAGTAAAACATTCAAAGGTTGATCCACCCAAAAAGTGTAAACACTGATGACACAATCAAAACTTTGCTCTGTTTGAGCAACTCAACATGGAAACAAATGCTTAACCAATGGTGTAAGAGGCAAGGATTTGGCTATTAGTTTTTAGGCCATCTAAATGGTACTGCATGCTTAAATGCTGACAAAATAAACAGCTATTTGAATTTAACAATTACTGTTGTATTAAATATGGACAAAAAATGATGACTCATGCTGCACTCACTGATTTTGTCCAATAAAATGCTCTAGAATGCGAACACCCCTCCCTCTAATGTCAAATAGCAAGTAATGTTTAGGGCTATGACATGAACTAAAATCTATTAGCATTAAAAAAAAAAAAAAGAAATGAGCCCTTCAATATTTCCTGCCTCAACTTCCTGTTTCAATAGAAAACAAGTCAAGACAGAATTAAAAAAAACTGCACTTATCAAGTTACTTAATGAAGACTTTAGCCAAATCCATGAACAAAAATGGTAACAGACATGGGAGAAGGGGTGGAAAAGCTTGTGTTTCTACAGATAAATTCAAGCTCTCAACAGTAACTGCCCAGCTCAATGTCAGCTGTCCTAGTGCAGGTGTCATGTGACAGTGAGCATTACCTGTGTGGGCAGAAAGAGGTGAGAGAGGGCGGGTAGGCGATGGCGTTCCAACACCTAGACTTTTTCTATTACTGCTACGACAGCTGCAACACACATAAACAAGGGAGAGGGATTATTAAAAGCCTTTCATCATAATCCAGCCCGGCTCTAGATTGTTTCTGTGATTTAAACAAAGTAAAATAAACAGTGATCAAGTGAATCGAAGATTTAAAAGATATAGCAGCTCTCATCATCTCAGGAGTTTTGAGAGGATTAAAGTTGTTTTGAATTTGATGTGTGTTGCTCTGAGAGCAAGGAATTGAATTGTGCTGCTCTGCTGGTTTAGAAAAAAACAACATGAGCAATGCTGCAGCATCTGCAGACACAGCCCAGTGTGGCAGCACTTCAGACTGCACAGAACTCAAAGCTTTTGGGAGCAGAGGTGTCCTCAAACACCACTGTCATTTACATTGGCCAAGACTCCCTAGTGAGTCAAGTTATGCATGCGATATCTTGCTTATTCATGCAACACCTCCTGCAAAAGTCATGCACGCAGCCATGCATGCAAATGTCTTGCTACAGTCTTCAACACAGATTATAATCAGTGCATGCAGACACTAATGATAAACAAAAATATGCTATTTTTCACATAAAGCTTTGCAACATATTCCTTGCACGTTTATACCTCATCATTAAGTCTTAATGGCCACGATTCGATTATACCGATATAAAAGTACAGTATTTTTAGGCACAGAACTAGAGTAAGCGCTATAAAGTTATTACATAAATCGACTCAGATTTACCCACGTGACGTCTTAAAACTTTGGCGCAATAGTACTGATTTATTACCAAATGTATCACCTAATGTTGCATGTTACCTTTTTGATCGCTTGAGCATCGCACCGGTCACAAAGTGAGCTTTGCCGCTGCCAGGCACGGCGCTCCAATAACTCGGATCAGACATGATCGCACACGATTAAAGTGCAAACTGTGCAAGCGACACCAAAACACAAAACCCACATGTGTGTAAGCCCTGGTGAATCATGAGTCCACCTCAAGACTGGATACATTCACAGGAGAGACGGAAGGGAAAGCGTCTGATTTGCAGCGGCTCATCTCTGCTCTGTCGGCTGATGCGTCTTTGTGCCACATATAGCGCAACTTGCTCAAAGTTGAGACGTCCGCATTTTACTTAAACCATCTTCCGATATCTTCCTGCGTCTGGTTTAAGTCAGGTATTTACCTACCATTTACAAAATGGGACTTTTATCTAAAAAAATAAGTACATCCATGTTTTTGAGTAAAGGCGCTCAGTGTGTTGTGGGTTCTTTGGTGTTGATTGCCGGGGTGAAACGCTTGAGACGTACCATCTATTTGTGAACCGGGGGAGCGAATCTTACTTAGCGCTGAAAGATGTCAGCTTTAATAGACTGGTACATTTAGAGACATCAGAAGCACATAATATACGTTATTTGTTCCTTGTGATATTACTGCCGCGTGTTTTAAGTATGCTTAATCTAACATCATAGTAATCAAACGCATGGCGGATTTTATAAAATGGTATGACCTACAACGTGCTTCGTCCCAGTGACGTCATACCCACACGAGAGCCTAAACATCTAAACAGAGCTTCAAAAAATGTAATGAACTCTTTTTAATATAAAAATACAATTAATATAATACATTACAAAAAGGATGAGCGAGTTACACAGTGCACACCTGTGGGGGCAGTATAAACCAAAAGTATATTGGATTATATATTGGAGTATATAACATAAACTGCCTCCAGTATCCGTATGAATCATGAGTATATAAGTGATCCTTACATTTAAACAGGTGTTTTTATGCATTTAATGAAGACAAATCAGTGAGATGAGTGTGTCCAGTTTACTAACTGAGGGCAGTTCTGTTACTGTGCAGAACTGGAGTAGGTTTCAGTACAATTGTGGCATGTAAATGGGCTGTCTTACCTCCAGGGATGAAGGGATTGTAAAGGACTGCAGGGGCTGCCTGGGCTGCATGGACTCAGGATGATGGGACTCTGGCTGGGTGACAGACTGAAAAGCAAGACATGTTTACATGCATTAGCGCTCTGACTAAGTGCATGTGGATTGTATATCTGCCTGTTGGTGTTTCCTTATGCTGCCTGGCTGTACTGCAAATCAAAACGATGTAATTAAGTGGCATCATGCCTTAATGATGCTTTATGTGGTAACACATGAACTGAAAATAACTGAAAGAAAAATGAAATGTGCCAATGAACAAATTAATGAATTAACTTCAAGACAGTTGTATAATGTAGGCTGTAAACAGTGATGTATGTATATGCGTATGCCTGTCAATCATTTTGTGTGTTTGGGTTGACCAAATATTTTCAGAGGGTGGGGCATGTGATTGAAGGCATGAGGGGGGATGGGTGTGAGTGTGGTCAAGTAACCTAACAGTATCATTAAATAAGCTTAGAGCAGAGCAGTTAAGATAATTGTAGTCAAAGGTAAAATAGGTAATGAAATAGGGATGCAAGAATAAAAAAGCTTATATGCAACATGATTCATATAAACAGAAACCAGGCAGTTTGTGACTTGTATTAGTAAAAAAGGATTATAGCTGTACAGCACCACAGAATCTCAATTAACAGTTTTATCCAATCTGGTCCTGCAGGAGGGACCTGTCTGTCTGCATCAGCTCAGTTAATTGCTTTAATATGTGACCTTCAAAGTTATGTGCTGTTTACTGCCATCATAACTAAGTTCTGCTGCCACTGATGACTTAGCTGCATCAAGATAAAAGGCCAATAACAGCAGGAACCAAGAACCTCATTTTTAATGTTCCAACTGTGACTTCAGGGCCCCCCATTGCCCACAACATTTAAAGCCTCCCCACACAAAAGCACACTGACAATAACTTAATATTAGTAAATATTTAGATTTTTAGTTGGCATATCATATTTTAATGCTTGACTTGGCTTGTTTTACATCATTTTAAATAACCTTGACACCTTCTCGGACATCTGTGAAAGCCCCCCAGTTCCCTGACTGAGAAACACTGGTTCATAGCATTTAATGCTGTCATAGAGTAAGCTAACCAGGCAGGTGTTTATATGTAAAGTACAAAGTCACTGATTAGACTTAAACTGAATGCAAAATAAATTGAGTAAATCAAAATGGAAGCTAACAGGGTTTTGCGATTGTTAAAGTCATGCTGTTTAGTGCAAGCCAGTTTGCACAGATATTGTTTTTTGTGACCTCCATCAGGGTAATGTGTCGTTGTACTACTGGCCTGGCTAGACTAGGCCAGTAAGTAGACTAATATATCTGGAAATGATCCACAGAGTATGAATCCAACTTTGATTAACTTAGTTTGCAAAACAAATTTGTATTTCAGTGACCTCATAGCTAACTGAAACGTTAAATATGCATGACTGTACTAATAGGGCTGCCACCGTCTGGCAGTTTGTATATTCTCACCACATTGCAACAGATAGCAATGGGTGCTGCAAAAGTGTGAAGATGTTGTCATGGTGAGGAGAGAGAACTGGAGATGACCCAACTGAGAAAACTACCCCCCCCCCTTAACAATCAGATGTTATGGCGTTTTCAACTATTCTCATTGCCTTTGCTTTCTTAATTTGCAGGGTCTGATAAAACAGAGATTGTGAACTGCTATGTATTCTTAAATAGCTCTACTGTGATACAAATTTACAAAATCCCTAAAAATCAACAGTAATCCACAGTCAGTTTTTGGAGAAGCCTCGCAGAAAGGAAAGCTCCGGATGTGTGCTCCTACACATTGGGATTGAAATCGCAGTGGGCTGTGGGGTCGGCTATATTCATTCCCAGCTCAGAGTGGGAGGACAGGGTTGGAAAGCCGCAGTGATCATTTCTGAAGGCAGGCAGAGGGAAGTGTCAGAAAAGCAGGAAAACATTGCAAGAACGACATGAATGCGATAACAAAAGTGTGAGAACACTTATGTCTCTTGTTCTCGCCCAAAGATTCGAACCTCATAGTAGGATCCTGAATGTGTGATTTAAGAGCTCACCCTGCAGAACTCATATTAAACTAATATGATATCTACATCAGGGGCACAACATGATATGGAATCAACCCAGTAAAATGACAGATGGCTATAAGGGAAAGGACTAAGGGCCATTCCAACAGTCCATCTGATCTAACTATTTGCCAATGAGAAATAATGTACAGACATAAAGCTGAAACAGAGATACAGAAGCCATACAACTGCACCAGCATAGGTTAAAGCCAAACAGATAAGCATAGGTTGCTCAATTACACAGGACCTATTAAAACCCATTTGCAGGCTTTATAATCTTGTTATAGGTTTCATACATAATGGTTTACACTTGGTTTGGTACTGCGCAGGAAACAAAAGCCAGGGTTGCTTCACAACAGAACTACACACTGAACGCACAATAAATCTGGTTCTTAATCTAAAAACACAATGTGTATTTTTTAACACTTCCATAAAATCAAGCTACACGAAAATTTCTCTTGACACGTTACTTACTGTTAACCGTTCAATGTATTTACATGAACACAAACAATATAAAATATACAGTGTCAGTTAAATTAAACAAAGTATTGGATGGTTTGATACAGATCTGGTCATGTCGCCTTCGGTAATCTCACCAGTTCCGAGGGGTTTTCCCTCATAGCGAGTAAATAATTCATCAAAAGCATTTAAATACGTATTTAAAAGATCTTACTCCAAAGTGAGGGAGGGGATTTTCAGTTTGTCTCTCCTCTTCATCTCTAAGAATCCCCGTGAACCGCGATCAGGGGAAATAAAAATCCTCTTTCGGATCTTCAACACTAAGTGCTGTCAAAAATCACCGATCGTTCACACATCGCCGCTTAACATCTGCCAGAGGTCCGCTGATGCACTAATGCTGTTCCTCCATTGAAACAGGCACACGTGCAAAAAAACTCTTGTAGTTAAAGTGATGTCATGTTTCTATGCCAAATTGACTGTGGGAGGCAGCGCGAGTGACAGATTGAATGGTGCGGTCAATTCTTCCATGTGATCGCTGAGGGGAGGTGTGCATCAAATGTGCACCAACACACAACCGACCACAGGTGGAAAACAAACAACACTTAAACCTGTGAGACTTTATTCATATATCTATGTCTTGTTAATTATTGTAGTTTTCATTGTCAAGGCCGTGGACCAATGAGCTGCTTGCATTTTCTGGCTGCATAATAAAAGTGAGTGCATACCGTGAGTGCAAACCTTATAAAACATAACATTAGAGTGTAAATATAGATAAAATATTCCGAGAAGAAAATGTAACAAATGTAGGAGTTTTCAGATCGCTCTGGCTGAATAATACAGACGTGACACTGTTACTTCCGTCAGCAGGAAACGTGGTAAATATTTTGGGGCTTGCCTTTCTGCTCTCTGTCTTATTCACATGAACACTGCAAAATAAGAGAGAGCTGAGGTCTCTCAGTTACCATGGTGATGAGGACCTACCTTCTCCTCCTCCTTTCTTTTTGCTGATTATAAATCGGTGATAAACAGAAGTGAACTCAGCAAACATACAGGATGACTATCTGTGTTACAGTGAATTGGTGCTATACTGCAGCAGGTGATCAATTGAATCAGTGAATAACACACACACACACACACACACACACACACACACACACACACACACACACACACACACACACACACACACACACACACATTTAGTAGGTGTTATAATTTGACGCACATGACATATTTGACCACGAGGTGGCAATAATGTGACAGTGTAGCAGAAAATCTAAAGCGTTTTACTAATTTTACTGTTGGAATCCTTAATAATGTTATTGAATAAAAACGATAAAGAAGCGATATTTATCAGAAATGTAATACGTGTGATTAGATACATCAAATGAAAATAATTTAAAACAAAAGAAAATATATTATAATTATATTAAATATATCGAATAAGGCCTTTGAGTATGGCTTTTTGTATGTAGAAAACACATACAAAAGTAGGAATACATATTGGTTATATATTAGCACTAGGAACATGTGAGATTTTTATGTATAAAAACATTTTGATCAACTGCTGGCAGGGTCAGAAATCAGACCTGTTCTATTCATGATTTTACTTCAGAGAAGTTTTCAGAAAAGTTTTCCTGTCAGACATTTTAATGATAAAAGAACTCAAGTTTTCTATATTGATGAGCTGTACAGTTACTATTATTAACCTAACAGGAAACAGTTAATACAGTAGCCACATAACAGCCACAAAGTGTGGTTAATTTAAGGCTTTCATATCCACAAACACTTATAAAAATGAAACCAAAATTTCCCCCAACCATTTGCCAGAAACATGCATAGTTCATTTAGTGGCAAAGGGGCTTCTTTAGCATAATAAAATAACCAACAAACAGCTGATAATATTATTTTGGATGATGCAATATATTGTAATTTAAACAGGATTTTGAACTGCACATTAAAAACCAGCATACAAAACCTTGCTAGTGAAAATTGTATTTGGACTCTTGAATCAACTTCTGTAGTTATAAAGATACAGGGCGCTCTTGTCACAACTTAGCCCTGGTCTCTTCGGCACAGCTCTAACCGACTTAAAGTTTTGTGTATGTAGCAACAGGAAGTTTAAATAAATGAGGATGTCAAAAAGTAGTTCGTTTCAGGTGTCAAATCCTGATTATTCTAGAATACAGAAAAGCCAACCAGCTTTCTCAAAGCCATCCCACATTACATGAACAATGATAATTCAATGATTCCATGTGTGTCATCTAAACACATGGAATCCTCTGCATTCCTCTGCATTCACGTTTAAAGATGAGGGCACAAGTTCTTCCTCTGTGAGATGTTTAAAGGTAATTTTCTCATGAGACATGCTTCCCCTGACATGCTCATGTTGTGGTTTGTGGTGTTGCAGTGCTAAACACCTAACTCTACCCCAGAAAGAGAGACAGCCAATGTGAACAGAGTTAAACTCTTGAAGTTTCTGTAGTGTTCATGACTTTCAGCCGAGTAGGTTTTACAGTGCGCACTTGCTGCAATGGTCATCTTGGGCTGCCTGAGTTTTCTTCGTCTCCTATGAGTGCTGTGGTTTTCAGGATATGTTTGAACACTATTCATGATGGAGACCAGAATGGTTTTGCTGTTGCTTGTTCTTTCTGTCACTTTGGTGGAAGGTATGTATGTCACTCAGTTTTGTCTATAGACAAAGGTGTTTGTGAAAATGGTGCGCAGACACCGCAGAGAAAGATTATATGGAGATTATACTGTTCTGCATGACTGGTGTGTGTTACATGGTGTGTAGATTTTATCAGAGCTGTGAACTCAACAGATGTCATTTTGCAAACCGCCATTAAATGTCTATAAAACCGCAGGATGGTTTACAAATTAAGGAAACACCACATTGTTTGGCTTTCCTGCTTCACTGTGTCGTTGTGTCAGTGCAACAGAAGTCCACATATTTTATCAGCTGAAATGATTTGTGTCTTTTGTTTAAACAACAAATACAGACAGTTTTAAGGGTTAAGATGTATTTCCTGGCAGGTTAGAGGCAATTTACAGCAGTCATTGGGTCAGTTATAAAAGCTTGTTATACAATAATATCACACTTTCAATAAGAGATGGGCATTAATATGTATTTAAAATACAAATAAAATAAACAAATACAAAATGTTACTAAATAAAATGCCCAAAACTGTCTTGAGAAAACTGTGTTTTTATTTTGAAAATACAGAGTACTAAACTCAAATGTACTAAAATAATTTTTATAGGCTTTTAAATACAAAACAGCATTTTGTATTTAAAGAGTAAGTATTTTAAATTCATGCCCATCCCTGCTTGCAATTGTGCTGTTGTACTGAATATGAGGACTCAGTATCGTGAGTGTGCATGTTATATTGACCAACCCATAGATTTAAGTAGATTAGTTAAATTAATAAATAGATTTTATCTTTTCAGTTTTATGTTTTGTTTAAATCAACAGGATGCATACCTACAACCAGCCCAGAGTGTTACAAAAATTCAACTGGAGAAGAGGAAGATTTTATTTGTAACTGGGAGGAAAGAAACATTAAGCAAAATCCAACATACACTCTTTATATATTGTGAGTTCAAAGAATCAGCATTTACGTATGTATGCAAATGTAAGCAAGGAGCAAGTCATATTTCTTAGTTTCAAATGTCATTTCAAAAGTTCTTTATGTGTTCAGGGACAGTGAAAAACAAAAGTTTGTGATGCAAGTGAATGCCACACAACCACATAAATACCTTCTTTTGGAAGAACTAGGAACCACTTCTAGAAGGATGGAGATATGGGTGCAGAAACAAGTGGGCTACCTCACCTGTAATTCTAGCAAAATCTCAGTCATACTAAAATGCTTAGGTAAGAAAATATCTTATTGTACAGTATTGAAAATCCAGTCAAAAGTTCCCTGTCAGTTTTTACTAAATTAAAGGTAGGATAGGCAATTTTGGAGGGGCTAGCAACAGCAAGCTAGCTTTGAACGCATAAGATCCTCCTTTATGAGCGTATTAATGATTCTGCATCTGTCACAGAAGATATATAAATATTTCTGGAAAAACACCTACCCCGTCTATAATTCATCCATTCACCCATTTAGGTTTGTATGACTAACTGTCAGTAAGTGTAACTTATACTTACTTTCACTTTATAACAGTCAAATATAATGAACCAAAGATTATCAGCATGTCAAGGTCATCTGGGATACTAAATCTTACCCTGAACAAACCAAAGGATAAGAAAGGTGTCATATATGAGATCAGATGGAGGGAAAGAGGCTCTGAATGGCAAAATGTAAGACATTTTGGAAAATATATCTTAATAATAGTGAAAGGAATCTGCTATTGTGGCTAATATTATGTGCTCTGAAATTACAGGATACGTTTGAAACTGAGGACAGTTCGGTTCAAGGTTAGAGGTTTTATCCTTTATTTGCAGTAGTGTCTGTTTTGAAATGATGTAGTTTAAATGTTACCTGTTCTTGTTTTAAAATATGGGACGCCACTTTAAATATTTAAATGACGCCACTTTAAATATCACTTTAAATGTTATTTATCTGACATATCTCATCAAAAATAAGAAGCAATGAGAAGCAAATAATATCATAAGAATTTAAATGTTCCTTGAACTTTTTAAATAGTAGCCCAAAACAGCACACTGCATTATTTTAAAAACACCTTTTTTCCTAAAACAAAAACCCCATGAGCAGCATGATAATAATTACACATGCAAATAGGGTGTTTACATGAAGCTCTTCAAGCAGACCTGTTTAATTCTAAGGGTCACAAAGTGGGTGATGAAAAATCCTCAAAAAAATGAATCAATTGCAAAACATTTAATTACTTCACTGAGTGAAGTATATACTCATTGCCTGTGTCTATAGATTTCTACAGGCTACAGCTACAGAAGCAAACTGTTTACCAGGTCCAAGTAAGGCTACAGGTCAAACCTATACCTACCTGTAATCCACTACCCACCCTCTGGAGTGATTGGAGCCCAATGGTGGATGTTCCCAGAGGTTCGTGGTGGAATCCACATCATAAAGCTTGGTTTATATGCCCATAAGTCCATTCACATTGCACTTAACTCTGGGTCAACCCTGGCTTTTCTTATTTTACCTCCACTTAAAGCACTTGTGATTTTTCTAAACCTGTAAAATTGTTATTTTAAAAGGTTAAAACCTGGATTAAGAAAACCTGTTCCAGGGCTGATGAAATCAATGAATGATGATGAATGCTGTAATTTCACAGTGCAGAACAATTTATATTAAGTGAAACTAACACAGTTTTCCTGCAGAAATTAGCCATCCACTTAAAATACACTGGGAAGAAACACAGAATAAGCAAGGCAGGGTTGTTAATCTCTCCTGGAATGTAAGTATCAGCAACCAAAAAAATTATTTTTGTTGGTTGGTGCAGCATAAACAGGCGATCAAATGACGCTCAGATGTCACTTCCTTTAGGCCCCACCTGCTGAAGAGTCTGTTGGAGGGGTGACATACAGCCTCACCCTCTCAGTTTGGCCTTGTCATAAACCCAAGACAGTTAAACCCATCAATCCTGCGAGTCAAACCTATCAAACCTCAATAACATATTCTGAGGCCAGAGTTTCCATCATTGCAAGTAACAAGGTTGGGAGTTCACCGCCTCATCCAATCACCATTCCTGCTGTAAAACATTTAAGCAGTAAGTGTATTTTTCTGGTGCAAGTTGTGTGTTGGGATGGGCACAAGTGCTGTGTCATGTTTGTTTATTTGTGTTCATGGCAGGAAGTAAGTGGAAGGTGTGAGGTGTTAGGTGATAAAGAGCAATGTGCATAAAAAACACACAAGTATTAGAAAATCAAATGGGGCAATTTTGATTTTACATTGATGTTAAAGATCAATTCTGAATGTGTAAGAATTTATTATGTTGTCAAATAATAGCTTTTAAAACAATTAAAACTCAGTCAGATGGTAAGAAACAGAAAAAAATCTATATAGTTTCTTTAAACAATAGACACACTGGAAACAAAATCTGTCCCTTACCTTCTAACTTATTGTAGACTGCCCCAAACATCAAAGAACAAATTTAACCAAGCTCAAGAAAACCTGCTTGGAATGGTACAGGCTGGAGGACGGCGAGACTCGATCATCGGCCATAAACACATCGAACAATAAAACAATCAAAGACATTGAACAAGGTTGGGATGTTGTAAGTCATTGTCTATGTATCACATTAACACCCTGCATTTTTTAACACGTCTGTTTTTTATTTACAGAAGTGGAACAGTTTGTTCTTCATTATTATTTTCTTCACACTAAGACCAAGAAACATCTCCAGACTCTTGCCATGTGTCCCTTTTACTCAAAGGAAGGAGGTACGTTTAGGCTACGTTGGATGACTGAAAAATTAAGATCTCAGTATCTCAGTTTTTTACACTTAGAGCATTTGTGTATGTTGCAGCACCGGTTATAGGTCCAGATGATGTAAAGATTTCTAATGTGACACACGGATCGGCTGTGGTGAGCTGGCGTCCCATTTCTGTGGAGAAGCAGCGAGGATTTCTGGAGCAATATCTTATCTGGGTATCTGGACGAGGCAATACGAGTAAAACAAATGTTTAAATTTAAGTTTATATGTACAGTATATGTGTGTGCGCGCGTGTATAGTGTTTATTAGTTATTATTTATTAATTTAGTAATGCCCTTCAGAAACTACAACAGAAGATTTTGACATTTTCTCAAATTTTGTCATTTTAGACGATTTATTGTAAAACTTAACAAAAACACAACAGAATACACAACACATTGTACATCCATTGTACATGTTATATTAAAATACCTCAATTTTATTTATTGTTAAGATTTTATTAAGTTTATGGTTACATTACATTTTGCTGCTGTGTTACTGCTATTAACACGTTGTCAACACATAACATGCATGTCTAAACTGAAGTACCACAAATCACACTTTCTGTTCCTCTTGGCTTAGCTTACCATCAGGTGCCAGCAAAAAACACAAGTTTCCTAATCAAGGACCTCCACCCTGGGGCCTCTTACACTGTATCTGTTGCTGGAAGAACAGGAGCTGGTATAGGGCCAAATTCTACTGAGAACTTTGAAACACAGTCAGAAGAAAAAGGTATTGAAACGTCTGTCTCAACATAAGCTGTTGTTTCAGTATGTGTATGCTCATACATGATAACGCAGAACTGGGTGGTTTATTTGAATTGTTTGCTTTATGTGGCGTGTACACATAATGAAGTGTGAGAATAAACCTGCCAACAGCAAATGTATTCTCCCCTTTCTCATAGCCTTATCATGGCAGAACCAGATCATCCTGTGTGTTTGTGTGGTTGCCCTCTTGTGTACAATAATCTGCTCTGTAGTTGCCAGAAGGTGAGATTACTGATATCATGTGATGCTTTATGTGCTGTATCTCATACCTTATATAAATTAATGATATAACAGACATTTATACAGTTGTAAGTTATTTGAAATTCTGTTTGGTGATGCTAGAAGTGCAGAAATAAGTAATTTACCTTTCAAGTGTTTGTTTTTATTTGAAATAAGTACAGGTGATCTATTCATCCACATCGTGCATATTCATATAAGGGTCATACGTATACTGGGATGTTGTTAACTGTCTATTTATCTCTTAGATTTAGGAATAAACTGTTTCCAGTGGTACCCAGTCCTGTGATAGCTGCAACAGAATTTACTCCACAAGATCAGGTTAGCAATGCAAATCACACTATAGAATCAAAGCTACTTTTCACAAAACAACCTTGATATTTTTCAAAGCTTCGATTTCGATTGTGCTGCACATTTAGATGATTGTGACCCACATTTTAAAATCCCCACAATAAATGTGGTGAGGTCAAAATAACAGCCACAATATGTCACATCAGCATATTGGTAAGAACGTACCTCAAAAAAATCCAGAATCTATCAGCTATAAATGAGAAAAAAAAACATAGGAAAGTTACATTTAAAATAACTTGAAACGCTTTAATATGAATGTACAACACTTTGAACTGCCTTCGTGCGACTTATGACTCTATAGACCTTTGAAGGTTAAAAAAGTTGGATTGTTTGGTGTAAATCTGTGTCATTCTTTTTCTTCAGGACCCAAGTAAGGTAACAGAGGAACTACATGAAGTGGTTCTTTTGCAACTTCAGGAGTTTAGCAAACCCTCAAAGAATGTGATTCCTGAACAGTGCACTTTATTGCGAGACTTTGGACTCGTTGTCTTTGAGGAAGAGGATGAGGAAAACTATGCAGAAGGAGTTACCGACCTGGGCTCAATGAAATCCTGTTGCTATCCGAATCCTAGTTACAGAGGACAGATGCTGCCCCTGCCAGAGTCAATCCACATGACAGAGAACTTTTTTAGAGAAAATGACACTGAGTCCACCTACAGAAACGGCTTGTTTTTTGATACAAGAGTTTTGGAGTGTGAGGAAACATCAGTATAATCATGACACGGCCCACCTTGTGCACAAGAGTGTATTGACAAATAAACAATCAAACAACCAAATCATATGATTTTATCATATGTGTCTTTTGTTCTAACTAGGCACAGTCAGTAATAGAGTCTTTAGCATTTAGTTGTGTTCTTTTTAGCTGGTTAAAGTGCACCTGAGACGCAACACTGGAAATAACCCATTTCTGAGAACAGTGTAAGATTCTTGGCAGTTACTGAGGTTGCAAGTGCCTCCACATTTTAAGACTCTGTTGTGGTTAAAGTGACGTATGCTGGATTTTCATTATGTCTGCATATGAAACTTTCTGCTTATTAGTGTTTTCAGAATGTAACATTAGCTCATCACAAAATTAATTTGGTATTACACGAAATGCAAGTAACATGCGTTTAATATAAAACGCAGGGCTGAGAATTTTCTTATATATTTTATATGCAAAATAGATAAAAACATTTTGTATTCCACATAAATTAATTAAATATTGATATCGGACAAGTTATAATACATGCATCAGGTCAGACAATGGGAAAACTGAGTTGTCTTTCAGCCTTTGATGTGTTTGCACACAGCAGGTATGGTTGCGTCAGAAGACGCGTCAGTTTTATTAAATGCATTTACCATCTCGTCCTGTAAAGGGCGCAACTGTTCCGTCTTTTTGAACTCGCCAGCGACACGGGGGGGTTTGTTTTCCCAATTAACCATAAAATATAAACAGCACAAAGCGAGATTTATGTGTTTAGTAACAGCAGTTAACATCACTGTAAAGCCACAGTAGTTTGACCGCCTATTAAAATTTCTGTCATTTTATTTATTTTATTTATTTAGTTAGTTATAATTGCTTTATTATAGCAACTCTTAAAAATATTTTATTCTCGTTTTGTTGTGTCTACATAATCACATTATATATAGCTACCTGTATGTAAAGTGGGGCGCCCCCTGTCGGGTATGGTGGTACTGTCAGTATCATTCGAGGTCACAATATATTTAAGGATATGAAGCAATTGGTAACTTGTTCACAAAGATCTGCTTCTTTTATTTATGTAAGGTTACAGGGGAAAAAAGGCTAACGAACTGACACAACATCTTGGCACTTACAAATAGGAGTGTGTTTGATATGAATAAATATTAGATCAAAACACAGTATAAGAAATGGGTCAAAATAATGCAGAATTACTGTGGAGTGGTTTAGTACGTGTGACGACCCTTAAGCCGTTGCTATGGTAACCACGATTGCCACATCAAACTGTAGCAGCTACAGTGAGTGTTACTACAGAGCAACTGAACACTGTCAAATTTATTGTGAACCCATAAACACCTAAAAGAAATGTGTTTTTCTTATGAAAAGAGGGAGTCCATAAACACGAGGTTTTTACATTATATGGACAAAATCCAGCTGCCATCTGTTGTGACCGATAGAGGGCAGCATATGACATTAGCATGAGGGAGTGGAGTAGGTCAATGTAAGTGAACACTGTAGTATTCAGGGGTGCAGATTACTTGAGATTTTTACCATGAGGACTCTGCAAAACGTAGCATCAGACGTGCATGCTTGTTTAGTGCAGAAGGACAGTTTAGGAGTAGCGAGGCTGCTGTAGAGAAACTAACAGGACTATGAGGGTGAAAACCCGAAAGATACCAGACAAAGGAGGGCTCCATTTCCATAAAAACACTCTATAACGGAGCAAACAACTGCTTTGACAGCTGCATTGCTATTCGACTGTCGCCATACAGTCAGCACAGATCGGACTAAAACCGAAACTCCGTGGATCAGTTGGGAAATATTTTGAATTACTTCTGTGCAAAATGGGGTGAGTTGACTTTCGCAACAGCGTTTTTTTTTTTTTACCAAAGATCAAAAAAGCGACGATGGTGGCTGTTAAAATGTGCAACTAACCTGTTTTTGCTGTATTAACTCCTAATGTTTACCGCCGATAACACTCTGTTGTTGCTGTGAATTCAGAGTAACTTTAGTTCGGGATTGGCGTTTTGGATGGGATAAGTTTGGAAAGGGCGAACATGATCTGAGATATTGGCTGTGTCACTATCTCAGTAATCTAGTGCGCTGCCAAGCTAGACAGCATTTTTGGCACTACAAATGCCCAAAGTCATGTTAAAAATGCTACACACGCTAGTGATGCCTAAGATTGTGTTTAGGCAGGAGTTACTTACTAGAAACTTAAAGACACTCAGTCACAGAAAGCTATTGGCAGACCTTCCTCTCTATTTAAATGTGGGTAATAATGTCTTGGTTGTTTGCATTATGCGTGTATGGCCAGGCTGCTGTGGATCTAAATTAGTTGCAACGTTATGAATGTTATAATCCAGATTCTTTAGGTTATACATTTTGCCTAAAGCAAATAACTTCTGCTGTAGTTAAACACTAGAGCCTCCAGTAACATTATCTACAGAAGCTTATTCATCATTCATCATTTGGGTTTAACCTTTTGCATGACTGTGAGAGGAATCGGAGAGGAATTTACTTCAGCTGTAAATCTGGAGAAAATTATTCATGTGTAGTTTAGTTAAGTATATACTTAAGTTATATACTTAGTCATACAATGTAATCCAATAACAATGCACTGTGGTTTGTCTGTCATTTGATCTCATAATTTCATTAATCACAATTTTTATTGAAAGTAACTATGTTATTAAAACAATCACAGATCAGCTCATCAAATGGTAACATTTTTGTTTTAGATTAGCTATAACTGACATGGGTTCAGATCCTTCTTCACAGTGTCGGTAAGAAAAGTGAGCTGAGGTTGGCCGAGCTCAGTAGAGCTCAAATGGCACTGTAAATACAGTGTTGCTAATACACATTTCCTGGTAATTGGTTCTGAGGATCACATCGGTCAGATGTGAAATTTAAGAACTGTGTGCTTTTACACAGTAGGTGACTTCACCTTGAGAGCGGAAATAGCCGCCTGTTAGCAAACCTTTGTGTATTATATGATGTGGACAGACATTATGCAGCTCCCAGTTTCAGTGTCCGTAGGATTGTTATGGAGTCTTGTTCAATTGCTCATTTGGGAACAATTAAGGAGGCTTAGTCTAGTGAATGGAGACAGGATTTGGAATTACTGTGTAAAGACCTTTTGAATATATCAGTACTGTGCAAAAGAAGTGCACATCATAAACAGTTCTGCACCTGCATTGCCTTTCCGAAATGTCCCAGATAACCTTCCTGGGACGCCAATGTGATTAAGCATCTCCAAAATGCCACTTTGGTCTCTAGAGGTTTAATGCAGGACGGAATGACGCTCTCTGATTTTGCTATTGAGCCGCAACACTGTGATGACACAGGTGTGACCTTTAGCATTGTGTGGATAGGGAGTGTGTCAGAGCCAGGCCTGATATAAATCTGATCTGCTTCTTGGACTAAAGGGTGAAATTCAATGAGAGATTATGAGATGTACTCACTTGATGACTTGCCGTTAGCATCAGCCCGTTACTTACAGTTTGGCAGTGTGTTCCCTGCTGGCAGAGAGGAAGGATCAAGAGCTTCTAGGGTGCCTCCATATCACTGTTTACACTGTGTCTCAAAACACAGCAGGTTCTTGAAATTCAAAGGAAAACTTAAAGGTTTACTAGCGCTCCAGCATACTTTAACATAGGTGACAGTCGGCCAATTCGATGTATTCACAACAATTCAATGACCTCCCTCTTTGCAAACCAAAACAGATCTTGGATTATTCCTGTTGATTTGTGTAAGATTTCTTTGTTGTCAAGCAGCACACTCTACACATGTAAACGCAAATGTGTTTTTGCATTACTGTGACGTTAACAAATCCCATGCATGCAGTGGGACCCCTTCCATCAAAACTGAATGCAGTGCATACTTGCATTGAGTTGCAGTCCAACATGCAACACAGAAATGCAGCAACTTTTCTTCTTGAACTTTATGCATATCTGTAAGGCCCTGAGGCCTCTAATGTTTAAAAGGTCCACTAGTCTGTTTGCTTCTTTTGTTCCCTGAGATGTAATTATAACTTTGTCAACGTTTTTTCCAAAAACACAATCGTAGCCAATCAGAAGATATTTCATGTGTTATGTTCAATATGTGATGTGAGCTTTTACTGTTGGTGAAGCTACACTGGACAGTCTTGCAATAGAAACAAAAACCAGGCAATCAACAAAACGCCCCGTTGCTTGTCACAGTCACAGCGGATTAAGATAAAACAAAATCATGTTTATGTGACAGAATACTTGCTGCTTAGCACATCACGACTGGTTAAAACATAAACCAGCAACCTGGTTACCAGACAAATGACACAATGTATTTTTTTGCCAAAGGTGTCTGGAGTGTCTGAAGCCATTCCTGCAGATCAGAGAACCTTATAATCATCTCTTGTTGATTTAGTATTAGGAAGACGTGATGATCTATCAGACAGTCCAGACAGAACCTTTTCTCAGCCATTCAGGTGGTCGTGCACCTTCATAATCAGATGAGACTTTTATGTCCCACACTTGACCTTTCTGTGGTCGCACACCTGGTGTAATATTGACCTACTTCAGCCAAAGAATAATTAATCTGATGTCACACTAATGAGAAATTGAATAATGCAGTGCATGTTATGAATATTTTTCCTTAAAGGGAGCAACCACTATTTAGCGTGAAGGCTCACGTCTTCCAGATCGATCCGGCCACTAAACGTAATTGGATACCGGCAAGCAAACACGCTGTCGCCGTCTCGTTCTTCTATGATGCTGGCAGGAGCGTGTATCGCATCATCAGTGTGGGCGGTACTAAAGTAAGACACTCTTCCACAACTCACATGTGTTGTTTTTTCATCACATGATGTGTTATTGTTGTCATTTGCTATAATGCAGGCAATTATAAACAGCACTATTACACCCAATATGACTTTTACGAAAACGTCACAGAAGTTTGGCCAGTGGGCGGACAGCAGGGCGAACACAGTGTACGGCCTGGGATTTGCCACAGAGCAGCAGCTTCAACAGGTAAATTTAGGGTGTTAAACATTATGGAATTGTTCTTCATTTAACACAATTGATTTAATACCAAACAAACAAACAATGCTTACAATGGAACCCTAGGGGAGAGAGACAATAGTATACGTCCAATAATGTGACGCAGCACCCAAATAATTGTTGTTGCATGGCAATGTTTTCTTATGTCAGAGACTGTTTCTCACAGAAAGATGACACTACAATATTAAAATAATGTAATAAAGTTTAACACTATTGTATAATATGGTCATTTAAAGTGCTGCTGTATTCAAGAATGCAAGAATATACTGCAGTTCTTACCTAACAACGATCTTTAGTCATGACTACATACTACAGCACGTATCATACATTCTTGTTTAAATATAATAAACAACAATTTCAAATACTGATGCTTTTATATGTTTCTTTGTATTTGTGTGTTCAGTTCTCAGATCAGTTCAAAGAGTTGAAGGAGGCAGCACAGCTCGTCCGGGAGAAATCCCAGGAGAAGTTTGAGCTGTTGAGTCCTGGTTTAAATATTGTGTCTCCTCAGGTAAAACAGCCTGAAAATCAACTGCTATTTGCATGACTGGAAACAGTGTAATGTCATTATTGAGATGTAATAACTCATGTCATCAATTCTCAGCTGTGCAATGCAGTTAATGTTGCCAGAAGATTCCGGTCTATCAATATTAACTGCACTAACAATAGAGCTGTTGTGAAATGACTGTTAATGCAGCTGTCCATACACTTGGTACAGTACGGTACAAATTAGTATTTCGAATATGGTTCTAAATGCTTACGATAAATTTAATGTGTGTTTGTGTATGTGTGTGTGTATGTATGTGTGTGTGTGTGTGTATGTGTGTTCTCCTAGCGTGTTTTCACATGCCAGGAGGTGACATTGGTTGTAGCCCGTGTTTAGTAATGTAACTCTGTGGAGTCACTGAGTGAATCTGTTCCCTTAAAGCTGAATGACCCTTCAGATTGTGTACAGATTGTGGACACTCATTCTTAATTATGCTCATTACAGTTTATATCAGTGTCTTCTTGAACGTGATATTAGGTGTTAAATATAATGTGTATTAATTGTATGTCTTGTATGTCTGGGTCATATTTCACCCCAAATCAAAAGCCAAAAACAAGAAATTGTATTTGAATATATTGCAATAATTAAAATAATTCTCCATTGAGAATCAATATGGAAACATTGGAAATGTGTTTAACCATTACAGTATTCTGTAGTGTTTTATGGCTATGATGGGCCTTCCTACTGAACGGTTCATGAGCTCTTTTGCGTTGAAACGTGCCTCTCTAAAGCTATTTGAAACAGGCCACTCTGTGACACTTACTCAATATTTAAGCAAACCCGAATGTTCATAGTTCCAAACGGCAATAATGTGCTCTAAAGAATTCTACACTTATTAAATAATAAAACCTTTCTGAGGGGCTTACATGACACCAGAACCATGCACACTTTGATTACCTTCAAAAAAACTCTTAAAAAAAGCTTTAAAAGCTTTCTAGCCAGGTAGAGTGTTTTGCTTATATAACAACATATTTGAACAAAAGAAAGAAAAGATAAATGTCTCTCACATGCTATCTGTCAGAAAGTACACAGGGACCCTTTTCTGATTAATGGGTTTTGGCTTGGGTGGGTCTTTTTTCATCCAGCGAATGGTTTGAAGTCCTTACAGAAATTATTAACCAATGGCCATTTAGTGTGTATGAAACTTTGATTTTAATCAGTGTGTTTGGTCAGTTGTTGTAATTTGAGAATTAACATTAACTAGATTTATAAAGTTTCACTAGAAAATGTGAACAATGCTTGACCATGCAGAATCAGTTATCACAGTGTGTTGGGGGTAGTTTCTACGTGACTATGATTGGTTGTGAGGCATTTTCTTCCTGTCCGGATAAAAAGAGTTCTCTATCTGTCTTTACTTCAGTACTGCAAGTCATATAGCACAAAAAAAAGGATAAGTGACATGTGAGAGTTTAATACTTAAGTTTAAGGGCTTTCAAAAATGACAGGCGGTACCAGCAACAGATAATTGACGTACATGTTATCACACTACATTAAACATTCCTGTTATTAGGTAGAGGTAGATTTGTACTGAAACTTCGTTTAATTGTAGTTCTTCTCATTGCCTGCACCAATGTGCTTCTGTTTTTAATCTGTCTCAGGTAAACTGTCATAGACTACAATATAGGTCGTTTTCTGTAAAGATTGATATACTATACCTCCAACTGTCACTCCATTGTAGTTGCCTTGCACTCTTGACACAACGGTCCTCAAATCCCTGGATAAGCCCTGGATATGAAACCCTGCCCTGCAATATGACATGTTCTTCTCTCAGTTAGTACATTTAGTGATATACTTCAGCTATGAAATAAAATTGTAGTTTTGTAGCTTTTGGTGCAAATATGTTAGCTTTGGGTATATCTAATATACTATTGTACTCTTAAACACTCATCTTTTAACAGACATGAGCTTTTTATGAGCTGTTTTCTAGGAGAAAGACTAAAAATGATGTCATTTACTTACAGATGTATCTCAGTTTATATCCAATAAAATTCTCTCTAAAATGAGAAAGTCTCTCTGTAATGCCTCCTGCTTCTTTTCACTAGCCTAATTGTTAAATAGGGCATATTAATTGTTAAAAAAACAATTATTCCAACTTCCTGTTTTAATTGGACAGCACAGACGAAAATCACACTCATCAAGTGATTTCACAGATCTGGAATTATATTTAAGTTCTTTCTGCTGGTGCTGCTAGACTCCAGTGTTAGTTTCGGCGGTTTGTGAAGCATGCTCAGCTCATGATAAAGGAGAACTGTGCTGGAAATATGTGATCCCTCATTTAAAATGCAGAAATCTTCATGATACATTATTGAAGAATTCAAGCTCCCAAGCCATTGGCTGAGCAGTAGAGTTGTGCTTCCTTTGAATCCTCCTGCTCGTCTTTTAAATGTATTAAATAAGCAGAGGGCTTCATCTCAAGTTCAAGAGGTGTGGAGTAGTCAAACGAGTCCTCGGTTTGAGTGGCTGGATTGGAAATAGAACAACTTCCTTTGGGGAATACTGAGTTTGATGAATTATACAAGGTTTTCTGAGTGAAAGGGTGTATTGGTCTACAGTAGAACCACAGGCTGAGCTTGCAGTGTTATACAGAGTTAGCCAAACAGACCTTTTTCAGAAGTATTGTTCTGATTATCTTAAGCCTGGATGAACAGCAGGTTGAAATAAACTAATGTCCTTTCAGTTTTGATTCCCAGAATGTGGCCATATGCTGCCTCATGCCCGATCTGCTGCAGACTGCTGAAGGTTTTCTTTATCAACAAATGACTGAGAACACTGTGTTCACAGAACAGTTTTCACTTCTCTCACTGTTTAACTGTGGAATGGAAAATGTGAGCTGGCTCAGTCTGTCACTTTACATATGGCCAGTTCTTGAAAAAGCACTGAATCATTAAAGGGATTGGTTGCAGTTGTAGTTGAAGAAATGTTAGGTTGAAGAAATGTAGGTTGTGTACGTACTGTGTGTGTGTGTATAATTTATATATTTGTGTATAATTAATATATTTGTATGTATTATAATTTGTAAAGATGTTCTAGTATGTAATATAATGACATTCTATTCTATAGCCAGAACAGACACAATATTATATTTAATGTTTTGTATTACATGTAAGGCATACTCTTATGTAATATAATTGAAATGTATACATGTTCATACACAATTTTATGCACAATTTATAACACAATATTATAACCTTTTAATTAAAAAATGAAACATTAATAATATAAACAATTATATATTTTGTTGGCTGTGGTATTGTTTGATTCCAGTATCGCCTAAATCACACTGATACTGAAAATATAAACCATGCTAATACTGGCCAATATTGATACAGTCACTAATATACTGTAATGATCTAATATGTATAATATTAAAGTTGCCCATGATGTCAGTGCTGGCTGGACTGATGCAGGTGTGTGTGTGATGCAGGCACTGTCTGTGGAGCATCAGTCTCCTCCACTGCTGGATGTGAATGGATCTGCTGAAGACAAGCTGTTTCGCAGTAAGAGCGCTGATATGGAGCAGTCCACTGAGAAGGAGCAGATGAGGAAGATGCTGTCTGAAGGGTAAAGCATTGAGTTTTCCACAACACCCATCCAAATGACACCTTACTGTCTTTTTTAGAAAGCTTAATCCTTCCCTCACTATTCATAATATTTTGCATTTTTAATGAATAATTGATTTAAAGAATATGTTTGTGGAAAGCAACATTTACTAAAAACATACATCATCTTATTAAACACATTGCTTGCTTATTATGCCAACATTTGTGTTTTTACTTTCATTTTATGTATATTTTATAACATACCAGAAATTGTACAGTAAATTACAGTAGGTGACCTCACTTCTTACGCATGCTGATCTAATCAGTTTGCCTGACATATTCTTCCTTCTCTGTATATCTTACCACCATAAGTTTCAAATAGAGTGAGCATCAGAATAAATGGCAAATGCTCATACAGCTGCTTTAAAGCAAAAGTTTTCCCAGAAATGAAAATTCTGTCATTATATGCTCACACTCATGCTGTTTAAAGGAAGTTGAATTGCTTGCTTATCATATCTGCAGTTGGGAAAACTATTTCAGCATATGAAAAATGAGACACTTCAAATTCAAAATCTAAAATGGCACATTAACATCTGAAACAAAACTAATAATTTTGCAAACAATCTGGCTCGGAGGTTCTTGTTACAACAACGTAAAGGTAACAACAAAAAAATGTGACATTTCAAATATCAGCCATATGTTCTGTGTTTACCATCTGCTGTTATTGGACCAAAATTCACAGATGAAATTTGTCTTTGCCTTAGGTTCCAGATTGTAAATGGAGTGTAACTAAGGCCCAGATGTTTGTTTGTTCATAGGTCGATATGTGAGATAAACTCGGAAGCCGAGCTGTTTTCTCTCCGGGACAGCAATGCTAAGCTGTTAGCGGCTCTTCATGAAGCTAGCAGTAGCATTGAACAGTGGAAAAAACAACTATCCGAATATCAGGAAGAAACTGACAGACTTAGAGAGCAGGTGAGGAGAATTGAGTGATTCTCCAATGCCCATTGGATGTTTTTTAAGACTGGCTGGGTAAGTATATACTACTTGTAGCCAAAAACAAGACCTGTTTTACTACTGTTACATAAAGTCACTAAAAGCAGAAACAATAAAATAGGATAAAAGCTAAAGTTGGCATAAGTTGGCCAGTTTGGTTTTGGTCATACAGTTGTTTCCATAAAGATGGAGTTTTTTCCTAGTACCGCTTCGTCTAACGACATTACTTCCAAATGTAACTGTTCTGAACCGTTAACTATTTGTTTTAGCAATTTCTCTTGCAAAGAAGTATTTTTCCTTAGGAAAAATAGGCATTTGGCATAATTATACACAAATGATTCTGAATAAATGCTTGGAAGGTCTGTGGAACCGAACATTAGCCAGGTGACGTATGTAGTTCAGGTCTTATGGGAGTCCATAAAGGATATTTATAGGAAAAGACAATGCGCATTCTATGCCCGGAACAGAAAAGACAAATGACCGTGGGGAAAAGGAGACCGCTAAGTTTCTCTCGAGCATAAACAGAAAACTAGTGCTATGACGTGACGATGCTGGGAGCTCCACACTGCAATGATGGCCTGGTTTACTTTCTATAAGTAAGCAACGGTGTAGCATTGCCTGTAAATTACAGATACCTCTCAAGACGCTCAGTCATAGAAAGAGGAATCATGGAAAATATGCTTAATGTGAACATGCTTTTGATGTTTGATGAGAGAGCAGATATGTACTGGAACTGATATAAGGAATGATGTCATGTTTCAGGTTGCAGAGCTGGAGGCTCAGAGATCGCCTTCACCCTGCAGTGAGAGGGGCAGTGAGGCGCTTACACAGTCTGTGGCAGAGATGGAGGCACTTATAAAGGCTAAAGAGGAGGTACACTGTCCTTAAAACATCGTAAAAACTGAACTGATCTATATTAAACACAGTTTATCTATTCACACTCTGTTTATCTATTCAACTTTAAAATGAATGCTTATACACTCATAACTATTGTTATACAGGAAATAAAGATTCTGCAGGGCAAGAAACCAAATGTTACTGAGCTGGAGAACGAAAGCAAGGAGGCCAAGAAAAGGGTGCAGGTAGGGTCTCATTAATAACAACTATTATGTATTATGTACGTGTCTTTGAGAATTAATGCTCATTTGCCTCGGAAACAGGACTTGGAGGGGGAAAATGCAGAGTTGGAAGATCGCGTGCAGTCAGCAGAAAACGCTTTAGCTTCTTCTCTGGATGCCCAGAACAGGGTGGAGAGTGAAGTGCAGAAGGCCATTGAGACTTTAGATGTCAAGATCTATGATCTGAGTGCCCTGAGACAGAACTTGGCCAAGCTCCTGCAGAAATGACCACAGCCGCCCAGACTACTGCAAGTGGACGATGCCAGCTGCCACAAAGCCTCCACAAAAACACCATTATTATAGGACAGAAACTTCTTCCCCAGCAGCCCAATTCCCAATTCAGTGGTTCACCATGGTACTAGGTTGGTAGGAAATAAACTACAGTGGTATTAAGTTGCATGACAGTAACTACATTTAGGACACCATTAATGATTTGCTTCCACAAGCCATGTTTTCTTCCTAAACGCTGAGAGCCATACGTTTAGTTTATCAGATATTTCCTGCTTTAAGAACAGGGTCTATGTTTGCCTATAATAGTCTGTAATACTAATAGAGACTGGAGCTGTTTCTAGACAGGTTTGAGACCTGATCCCTGGTACCAGACATCAGTGTAATTTATGTATTTGACTTGTGAAAGATCTGTGATTTGGTTGTGATATTGAACTAGCTTTCGAAATTAGAATAACACTTTGAACAGAATGTACTGTAGATTTAAGTTATGCTGTTCAATGTATTCACCAGTATTATTCTTAGAGGCATATAGCTAGAATAGAAATTCTAGGATTGACAGCAACTCAGTATTTAGGAAAACCAGCATGTCTGTTAGGGGTTTCTGTTAGGACATTTGTTAGCCTAAGTGACTTAATGGCTTTTTGAATTACTCAGGCCATTAACAGTTTGTCTTACATGGCTCATTAATCTTGCTTCCTGTAGGGCTCTGTAGTTACAGATTAATAGCAACGGGGAAACTAAGCACATCTAAATCTAACAAAACATGATTGTTCTCTTGGCTACAAACAATAACAAGAGTGAATGGTTTACTTTAAATTTTTCTAAACAATTTCTAAATCATAATTTTACAGGTGTTCTGGCACCTGTGTCGTAAGTATGCAAGTTTTTTTTAATTTGATGTGCTCTGCAAGCTGGATAAACAAATTAGTTTCTAATGTAATTTTCAGTAACAGATTCCATCCGTTTAAAATGACACACTGACTGCAACAACCCTTTAGGAACACCAGGTCGAGTTTTTGTACACCACAGATGTTACTTTATCTTGCATGCATCTTTATACTAAGATTTGATAGTTTTTCCATTTTAAAAAGTGTCTAGCCCTGTATTCATTTACTAAAACTGTGCAGTTTATTTTGCTTGGACATTGCTTTCATGTACTCTCAAAAACATTTGCACATATGCTATTTTTCTATGGCACACCTGTTGTTGTTGGTTTTATATGAATTCACAATAAAAGTGTTTGCTTAATGTGATCAACTCACGTGATGTTTTATTTATTTTGATAGTTGATTTTTCGCTTCTATGTTTTCTTCAGTTTGGATCACTATCACTTTGGATAAAAGTGACTTATGTGACTAATGTGACTAATGTGACTGATGTGATATATACAGGTAACATTTTACAGTAAGCTCTCACATATTAGTCTTTGTTAATGTAAGTTAATACAGATGCAATTGTTTTTTTAAAAGGCTATATTACTTTGACGTCTTTATTAAATTTAAATAACATAACTGTTAAATAAATTAGTTAGGTGCTGTACTTAATTATTATTGTGTTGCTTTCTAAGCACTGTTGCTATGGACCTGAAGAAAAGATGTTTAGAATTTTAATTGTTGGTAAGAACATTTGTGCTTCATTGGGGATTTGACAGTCATCAAAATATGTAAATACAAAGTAAAAGTCTATCCAGATATGAAAAATGTAATTTATGTGTTATGATAATATTAGTTAATAGGGTTCATTTTATTAGTTATTTACGCATTACTGCCACCTATTGATGAGCCAAAGTTCGTTTTGTCAAAGAAAAATGCATGATGCTTTAACGACTGTGTACCAGATGAAAAGGATTCAAGTGACACAGAATAAATATACAAACTACTATGTTTTTATTGTACATAGCGCATATAAAGACCCGCTACAGCGGTTGTCTCGGGAAACCCTTAATAATTAATGTCTCCACAACAAATCGAAAAGTGTCTGATGCCTGTGAAGTTCTTTGCTACGTTTGACCAGATCTGTGCAGGAAAAAGAGGTAAATGTTGTTTTATTATTTTAGCGTGTGTACTGAAGCCAGACATTACGTCATCGGCATCGTTTAGATTTCAATTTTGAATTCGTGACTCTTTGTCGTCATAAACGCTGTTTTTATGGAGTTAAACTGTTTTTGGCATATAAGTATTTCAGATGTGAAAAGCAGAAATTTAATTTGTAAGTAGTTGAGTTGAGTTGAGTCTTTAAAAAAGTTTTTAAAATGGTTAAACTTGGTGTGAAAGGTGTGATGGAGATCCACCGCTCCAGAATATCAAATTTGCCATTTTGCGATGGAGATCGCGAGGAACCAGGTGCGAAGTATGAAACGACATCCAAGAAGCACTTTAGGTTTTTGGACACCCCCATGCCGGAAAGGGGGACTGCGCCTTCTGTCTCACCACACTTTCAACACAGAGATCTGAAGCATATCAGAGAGAACCAGACAGAAACGACACTGTCTTTCCCCCCACATCAACCAATCCCTGTGATTCAGCCCAGGCTAACCCATTTTGCAATGCACAACACCAACTTCAAAATGCATTCTGACAGCAATAGTGGAACGTTTCGCACCACTAATTCTGAGGACTTTCAGCACCAGGCTACATCTGTAACCAAGCCTTTTCTTCCCATCACATCATTCATGACAAATATGCCAAAAGCCAAATACCCAGAAGCCACTTATAGATCGACTTATACCAAGCATGAAGTTTCCCCAATCCTCAGAGCAAAAGCACTGAGGAATACAGGTCAGTAATGTTTTCCCACTCTCAGTAACACTCTCATACACTCCTGACCTTTAGTTTTTGATGAGTGGATTTTTTTTTCCAAAAGGTGTCGCCTCAACACTAAGAGAGAATGCAAAGAGCAAATTCTTCAGCTCCAGTTATAAGCAGCAGTTTCAGAACAGATGGTGTCCTCCGCTTCCACCTCTACAGTCCGCAGAGCAGGTAAAGAGGCCAGGTAGCGCTGTAACATGACTCTTCCAGAGAGCTCAGCTATTTGTTTGTTTATCACTTTCCAGTGTGTTCCAACTCAATTGCATCTTTGTGTTTTTCAGCAACGCGTTCAGCATTCATCTTTAGTGATGGGAGACCAAAATAAAATATTGGAAAAGCAAACAACTTACTCTTCGTCCTTCAGGCAATCAGGTGCCCACAGGTACTGATGTCGCTGCAGTTCAATATCGTATTATGTTTCTACATGTCATCACTTGCTGGTGTGTTGCAATTCTTAGAATGAGACCCACATAAAACTTGTTTTTTCACTGTCAGGTTGCACCAAAACAATTTTTACATACACGAAAAAATCTGTAAATTATCGTATTTCTCATCAACTGAGACTCATATTAAGAGCAGTACAAAAAAGACAATGAAATAATGTGAAGAGTTTTTATTTTGACAGTCCTGCAATGCTCAAGGAAATTATTCCCAAGATAAAGAAATATCGTCCTATCAACCTCAGGGAACTTCCTGATGATAAATGGAACACAACTACATCTGATGAATTACCTGCACTTAAATGTGGTATGAACAATTACTGTATTCCATTTTATCTTACATATAAATAAATGGTTGACAATTTTCTTACAAAAGGCATGAACTGTATAACAGACTGTTCATTTGCCCTGATACTGCTATTTTAGTTATGTAACACATGTACTGGCCTGCTTTTGTCTGCAAATGCTAGGCCATCTAGCACCCTAGTATGTAAACTGTCTCTCTTTCAATAAACAACATTCAGGCTGTTTAGTGCAGTGGGCTTTTGGGCAGGTAAAGGGCGGCTTGAGCCAGCAGATGGCACCATTTCAAGCTTGAACATGCTTTTGACTTCCCCCATGCTTATCACAGAATGGACAAACACGTTATAGAATATTCTTCTACATTTCACTTTAACAAGTTTAATTAAGACTTTACCTCATCTCTATTTATACCAGATCCTGTTCACCTGGTGCGCAAAAACAGGAATCTGAGCTCTGTGTTCAAGAAGGAAACACTTAAGAGTAGTCAAGACGTGACGACAACAAACCAGACTTTTTTCCCAAAGGTCTCACATGAACACTGTAACTTATTCTTGGTTAAAGGCCTAAATGATAAAGTACAAAGAGAGTATGTTTTTCCTGACTGTTTGCCCCCTTAGACAAACAACCTGCAGTTTCCAATGCATGTCGACGGAGCAAGTATCAGGACTTTAAGCAATGTAGAATTTGGGAGGCCCAATCTGTCTGGAACGTTCTACACCACGACATCACAAGAGCAGTTTCCATCCAAAGAGGTGGTCCGTCCCAGGCCACAGACGTACCCATCTAGCCATGTGCTGGTTGAACAAGGTTGTGCTGATTAAAACTGGTTTTATTTTCAAGTTTTAAAGTTTAAGTCTTGCTTAGACCAATTTAATGTATTTTCACACTTACTGCTCACTACTTAACATTACTCTTACCATTGTAAATTACCAAAAGTATATACAGGCAGATACAACCTTTAAAAAAAACTTCTAGTTTCTGCTGAGCCTTGATGTAAAGTAGTTTTGTCAAGTTGATTCAGTTAAATAATATTTTGCCATTCTGGTAGTTTGGTTATTTGGTAGTAAATAACTAAAACCTGGTAGTTTAGTTATTTACTGTGTAATTGTTCTCTTACTTGTCTGTGTTTGTAGAACCAGATCCAATGCTGACAACTGTGCAAAGAGATTTTGTCCCTCTGAGCTGTAGGAGACAGGAACTCAGCCCTAGCCAGCTTCAGCAGGTAAAACATTGGCATTGACTGCAGATGAACTCTGACACAGTACCTTAATCATTTATTTTTCAGTTGAATCCATGAGAATTTAACAGACATTGGTATGCTGTGTTTACATTAGTTTTGTGCTTTGCAGTTCATAACCATAATATTTATACAAATGTTTTGAGACTGTTTCCTATTCCTATATTGGGACTGTTTCCTTGAAGACCTATATCATGTAGGTCTTCAAGTTCACTGGTCACCACCTTGTTCTAATGTCTTACTAGGTTAGAGACAGCCACATCAGGCCCCAGCTGAGCACCCATGACTTCAAGACAACCCACAACGAAACCTTTGTTCCCAAGCCTTACTGCAAGGCGTCCCTGGACAATCCACCCTTTCAACACATCAGCCATATGTGTTTCTGACTTGTCCACATAACATTAAAAATCTGCATATTCTAAAGCATCATATATGACTGTCTTTGCTTTTTCTACTTATTGTGACATCAGAAATCCAGAATGTTAATTGTGTGCACATTATGGCTCAAGATTAAAACACCATTATCACCGAAACCAGAGTGTTTTATCAGCAGATGAGAGTGTTTAAGCTTGTTATGGCTACAGAAGATGTCCTGCTTTTGCGTAGAAAGTGTATGTTTGGTAGTTCTCAATGTTAATGGTAGGGTAGATACTGTCAGAAACACTCAAAGGAGCCACTTACCTTTAAAGGAATAAGATCTCACACTTTCTATTAAAGTGCTCATCAAAGCCACCCCTCCTCAAAAAGCACATGAATTGCATACATAGTTTGACTGGAAAGTAGGACATACTGCCTACACATCACATATAAACATTTGGACACAATTATAGGAGAGTTCCAGTGGATTTCACAGATACACATGGTGCTGTTTGCAAGAATAGCCTCTCTGTGTACTCTGTGTGTACTCTCTGTGGCTTACTATGAGTGCAAATGCCATGACTCTGTTCCTGCACTGTTTAGAGCTTGTTATTAGACCATCTGTTGGGACAATGGTACAGTTTCTAACAGTGTCATTTAGATGTTTGTCCTTCTGTTAGAAATAACTACAAGAATTGTGCTTGCCAATTATGTAAATAAATACATCATGTGAATTAACTTCAAATATATAATATATTCACATTTAAATTTGTAAATGCTGTGATATGTATGCACATATAACAGATTACAGTTAGAGGGTTCGCCCATCTAACACTTGTACAAAACATCTGTTCGGAGGCATATTTACAGTCGTGGGGGGGAGGGGTTACAACTTCAAAATGGGAGGATTTGCGCTTGTGTTTTGCTTCTATTGACGCAAGATCTAAAGTGGGCGTGTTCTCAAACAACAGCCGCTTCACTTCATGCTCGCGGTGTTGTGACTTACGGTTCGCTGCTTTGAGAAGCACAAGGTAAGATTTTCTTGATTCTCGTTTTTTTGCTTAACTTGTAATAATGGATGTATTCAATATTGTCCTTCAGCTGTTATGCTTGCAGAGTATTAGAATTATTTAAACGTATTTCTAACCATAACAGCTGTATATACGTACACAACTCATATGATTAAAACTATATGTTTTCGGTTTCTTTTAAAGTAATGCCATTCAAAAGCATCAAACACTTTGCTCTTGAGCTTAACGGTCCAGATGATGCTGTATACAGCAGTGGAGATATAATCACCGGCGTGGTGGTGCTGGAGCTTAACTGGGATATTAAAGTTCGAGCCCTAAGAGTGCACGGAAGAGGGGTCGCCACAGCCCACTGGCTGGAAAACCGCAGTGTTGGCGTAAACACCGTCTACAACGACTACACCTCCAAGATAACTTATTTCAGGAAGAGGCAACAACTTATTCGAGGTAGGTGCTTTGATCATTTGGGTTTGTGAACCCTTTATAGTTTCCACGAGAGGTTTGGGGTTTAAAGTTTGTTTGTGCACAACATGGCCTTTCCTGTCTTCGTGCAGTTACCCATGTAATGCGCTTGTTAATGACTCAGTACGCGGCCTTTGACAGCTGGCTCAGCAGTGATAATGCTGGGCAAGTGTGAGGACTGGTTAATCATTCATCTGTTTGGCTGGAACCCACAAACTAACAACTGCACTTCACAAGCTTAAGGCGACAAAACTCAACTACTGTCATTTAAATGAAACGCAATTAAGGTCCACTTTAAATGTGTGTTAATAGGAAGTACCACTTTAAAATAAAGTTGAAAGAAGTAAATAATGTGATTGTTGTTAACTCATTGATTTCAACATAATATGTATGTTGACTTCTTTCTACAGCAATACAGGAAAACGTGTAAAGAGTGGAATCATATTTTAGTAGTTAATTTTTTGGTTTAAAAACAAAGTAGTCTTTAATTTTTAGGAATTACAGGCTCTGTTTGTACCATATTCATGGAAAATACTAATAACATTTAAATTGCCTCAAAGTTATTTTCATATAGGAAGTTGTGAACAAAGTAGGAAATAAAACTTTCCTTATAATATATTACAGTTCTGTGTAATTGGGTGTAAAGTTGGTAACAAGAATAGTTAAGTAATAAGTGACTGATATTTTGCCAAACCAAAACAGCTGATGTGTTTGCTCTCAAGGCATGTGATGATTTTGGATCACCACTGTAAAATTATCACACATGAATGGCCATAGTTTCTTCAGCGAGTCCTTTATATGTAGATATTGCATAACTTAATGATAATTTTATCTAAAATCAATAGTTCTTTAACTTCCAGTTCTAGCAAAGTCAGACAAAAAAGTAAATTTAATAAATTTTTATTTTTACAACAAATATTCAACAGTCCCCTGCAAATGTTAAAAAACAGTTCAAAAGTGTTCATGGGCTTCAATAAAAGTGCAAGATCAAACACAATCATGTGAACTTCTCACAATAGTGTTTGATCAGCAGGGCAGATGAAAGTTTACGTGGTGAGGCCTTATCAGAATGTAAACAGACTTTGCTCATACAGTTCTCCTCAGTGATAAAAAGAAATGAAGCAGAAGATAGAGAGATCGATCATCACACTCAGTGCTTTGTCAGGCATGAAAACATCAACTCAAAATAATGGAACAGTCTCCAGGGACTGTAAGAATATTTCTGACTTCAGACACTGTGTCTGGTGGGTTTACCGTTGTGTGTATCAGTGATACATTAATACTTTGTCCAGGTTGATTAATTAGCTGATGTTTGGTCATTTTCAGGTTATCAGCTAATGTCTGTGTCCCAACCACTTCGTCAATTGGTGTATATTAATATTAATGGACCAGTAACGGAAATACTTTAACTTCTCCTGCTCATAGGTTAATGGCAATACATTATAATTTAGGAATATACATACAAACTATACATAGTTTAAGTACATAATTACAAACCACTGTGAGTTTACGGGCCGCACTGTTTTTATCCTTATCTAAAACAACAGCTTGTTTCTTGGCACCATAGAAGTGGCGAGTTGCTATTCGACGTTACATCACTAGAGGGAGAACAAACCATATCGTGAACTGTAAAGGCACTAAAATAAACACGAAAGCGAACATATGGAGTCAACGTTAGGGGGCGTTACGTGATTTTTTTCTCACTTACGGAAACAAAGAAACAAGTTACGTTGTTTACAGTGTTGCCTTTACAGAGTTGTATTTTGAGCACAGTTTCCCCACATTTTGTCAAAGTATACATTTTAAAATAGCTTTATATTGTGCAACTTCTTTCTTATATTAAAAATAATTTTTTTATTAAAAGATTTTCAGTTATTTAAATACCAGGCAAATGCATCTTTCAGATTTGCGACTGACACATTTTATTAATATACACACCTTGGCAAAACTGCACAGAATAAACCCATTGTTGTTTTGCACAACTTCTCGGGGAGGTTCCTCTGGTCCGGGCATGCTCAGTCAGCTTGTTTTTGTCTAAAAACCTGTAACCATCAATCATGCGAGCCTTTATCCACACCCAGTCAACATGTTTATGGCAAGCAGCGATTTCTGCCATACGCCTTACATAATAAACTCAGAAAGACCGCCCACAAGAGTTAAAGGCCGACAGGGATGCACGGCTTCAGTTTTGTTTTGAACCTCAAGGAAGATCAACCACCCTGCGCTTGGTTGCATCTCTCGCTCTTTGTTTGACTTTACCGTCCCGAATCCGATATTTGAAGTTTACAGGCTGCAGTTAGGAAACTTTTGCAACATCGAAGATGATTTTTGACAAATTGAAAAAGTTTGACATCGTGTTTGATTCACCGGAGATTGACTGTCCTCCGGTGTTCAGCAGTGGAGATGTTGTATCAGGGAAGGTTGTGCTGGAGCTCTCAGCGGAGAGTAAAGTAGAGTCGGTGAAGCTGCATGCAGAAGGTTTCGCAAAAGTGCACTGGACCGAGTCCCGCAGCGCCGGGTCCAGTACCGCTTACACGCAAAACTACAGCGATGAAGTGGAGTATCTGAACCGGAGAGAAGTGCTTCTGCAGGCAGGTCAGTCATTCATAGCCTGATACTCTCAGATGTGTGAGCCGTGCTACAGCCCACCTGGACAGGTCTTTCTAGGCTGGATGTTAAAACGATTTATGCAAAATCATCACTTTATAAAACTGTTTTTGACTCAATGGTCAAACCGAGTCGACCATTAACAATACAGAAAGTAAAGTAACCAGTTTGGTTATGTGATCGAGTTCTTATGTTGTTCTTAAATGTTGTTGCATGGTTTCTGAACAAACAATGAAGTTAAAATGTTGAGCGTTTGGTGTTGAGAACAACATCCGCATTGCTATCTGGACTTGTTGTTCCATGTATGAGTTTGAATGACAAGCTGAAACAAAAGAACTTACTTTCTTTTAAGAACAGCCTCGGCTTCCTGCATTTAAATAAACATGAATTTTAAGTGTCATATTAAACCGAGATTAAATGTTGCTGAATGAGCTGACAGGCATATAATGTTTAATAATGAATCATTGTTACATTTATTGAGAGGGTTACACTGGGCTATTTGTGTTGGATCATTAAGGAACTTTTAAGGACTGTGGTTGATTTATTGGTTTAATCCTCTCTTTGTTTTATCTTTTGTTTCCCTGTAGATAATGGTGAACTGACGGTCCTTTCTGCTGGTAGACACGAGTACCCCTTCAGTTTCCAGCTACCAGAGGAGTAAGTTACATTTTTCTAATTCAAACTTTCAGAACTATTATCAGTGGGTTTTATTTGGCAGCGTTAGCAAGGATATGAGGAATAATAGACATGTTTTGTCTGTCAGAACTTTGGTGACATCGTTTGAAGGCAAGCACGGCAGCATTCGGTACTGGGTGAAGGTTAAGCTCCATCGTCCGTGGGCCACAGTCAAGAAGATCAAAAAAGAGTTCACTGTTATCGAGCCCATTGACATCAACACACCCAGTTTACTGGTACGATTGAAGAATATTGTCTGTGGTTGTCTACCTATAATTCTGTTCACACACATCAAATAACACTTTGTAATCTATCTCACAGGCACCTCAAGCTGGAACAAAAGAGAAGATGGCTCGCATCTGGTACAGAAACTGCGGCCAGGTGTCAATCACCGCAAAGATAGACCGCAAAGGCTATACACCAGGTGAGGACAGACCCACGCGGTCACATCTGAGACGTGATCAGGTTCTTGCCTCAGAAACATTAACTGTTGTTATTGTATTCTAGGTGAAGTAATTCCTGTCTTTGCCGAGTTTGATAACTCCACATCACGATGCGTGGTGCCCAAAGCTTACATCACACAGACCCAAACCTTCATAGCCAGGGGTACCATGAAACAGAAGCGTGCAGTGGTGGCCACACTGTGTGGTGATGTAGTTGGTGCTCGCCGCAGGGAAACCTGGCATGGCCGAGCCATAAAAATCCCCCCTGTTGGGCCGTCCATCCTGCAGTGCCGCATCATCAAAGTGGAATACATGCTCAGGGTGAGTTGGTTGACCTAAATGTTTAATGCAAGTTTGCATTTCTTGTTATTTATATTTGCACTTCTCCATTTTCCCTTCTAATCTTATCACGCAATCTTCCTAGGTGTGTGTAGATGTTCCCGGGACGTCTAAGCTTTCCCTGGAGCTACCGCTGGTAATGGGCACCATCCCGCTCCATCCATTCGGCAGTCGCACTTCCAGCGTCAGCAGCCAGTACAGCCTGAACATAGAGTGGCTCCGCATGGCCATCCCAGAACAACCTGAACGTAAGTATCTCAGATCCCTGCTTGTCCCTTTCATCAGCCTGAAAGCACCATCATACGGTACAATATCTGTCTGTTGCACACCTTGATATCATGTTTTTTTTATACAGCTCCTCCAGATTACAATTCTATTGTCTCTGATGAGGAAGCGGTCCAGAACTCCACAGGGGCCCAACAAGAGGAAGACCTTAGTGGCATTTTAGAGCGCCCCCTTATGGCCTACGTTCAAGAGTTCAGATTACGCCCACCTCCAGTGTACAGTGAGGTGAGCAGACAGTTACATAACAGTGCAATAACAGTTCTTTTTATATATTAGGTTATACAAGAAAAATGTTACTGCAGAAATTCTCATTCGTGTTCTTTATTTTCCCTTCAGGTGGACCCGAATCCTCAACCCTTGGCCATGCGTCCTCGCTGCATGACCTGTTGAACCTCCTGCTGTCTGAGCATCGTGTGATGTTTGAAACACAAGCTGAGATTTTATTCTCCTGGATGCCTCTCTGAGACTGAGATTGGTACTCATTTCAGGTTTGAGCTGTTCGAACGTCCAATAAGCCATCTGTGACTCTTGCAGAGAGGAGAGAGGAGATGCCTGGACTGGGCGAGGCAGAGTGCTTTCAAAATAACAAAGAGGACATTCAGTACCGGGCAAACAAAGGGTTTGTCCACGTTGGTTTTTGCCCATGTTAGGTTTTGTCCCAAAGAGCGATCAGATTCGGTGATTTACGTATTTAAGTTACATTCGACCTTCAATCAGGGGAATTTGAAGATGATCGCTGGAGAATTATGGGTAATGACTGAACTAGGAGAACACGCTTTTTGCAGAAGCCATTCAGAGATGCTGCACACATTGCCTTACCAAATAGCATAAGACTAATGTTTTGCTGGGTTTCCTGAGGGGTGACTCCCCTGTTAACCAGCTGCAGTCCGTCTCTTTTAAATGTTAGAGAGTGTGAGATGCCTCTAAATGTAAAGCCGTTTTTTTCCTGCAACACTGCAGCACTATGTAAGTCTCATCTGGTTCTGATTTTAGCCAAAGAGACAGAAAGAATCTGATGTAAAGATTCATATTGTGTAATGTTCATGTGTTTGCGGAAATTCTATCTATGCAAAAGGGAAAACCTAAAGCTTTAAAAAGCATGGAAATTGCAATTGTGATGTAGAAATTGTGATGTTCTCCCTTTACAGTGTTAACTAACATCTTCCCTCCAGGTTAGTGTTGGTAGAAGCCCTTATGTGGCTTGGCGGAGGTCCGGCCAGTGACCTGAAAGGTCCTAACATCTCACTAAATGTAATGCAAGGCTGAATTGTACCATATGTAACTTTTCTTTGTGCAAAAATGTTATTTATCTTTGTCATTTTTGCCAGTGGCTTGAGGTAGCACAATCCTTTAATGGCCACAGCCAGTTCGCTTTACAGACAGTGGGAAATATACAGAGCCATGTGTATCCAAGGTGCCTTATGTTGTTTTTGAGGAAACAGTAAAGGAGAACAGGGATTATATCACTTTAAGCTTTGTTAGTGTTCAGGACTTCCTGAAGTTCTGACAGACATTCCACAAACTTTCTTTATTTCCAAATTATGAGAAAGTGTAACTTCAGGTTAAAACACAATGAATGTTAATGACATTTCTTTGGTGAATGTATTTGACATACTTTTTTATGCTGAAATTTATGACAAGTGTATTTTTTGTTAACCACTTTTTAAATAAATAAAAATTAAAACAATATGAACCTTGTTTCTGAATTTTTCCTAATGTTTTCTTAGCTTGTTATTTTCTGAAAGTTTTATCTGAAATAAATAAAAAGGTAAAATCATTTTGCCTTGTTGGTTGTTATCTATAATCTTTCTGTTCTCACTTCATCAAATAATTTCTTATAGAAACAATATTATGTTATGTATCACAAAGTCATCATGAAAGTGCAGAACATTTGTTGATGAATAATAATCTGTATTAATCATTTTCCCATCACATAATGTGACAGAAAGTGCTATACAACCTTTGTCTGGTATGTATTTGTCAAATTCTCATGTTTTGTTCTTGTGTTTCATATTTTTAGACACAGTAAACATTTATTTTGCTCTAGGGTAAACTGTAAACTAAACTGTTTTGGCTAATAAAAACAGATGAACAGACTGTACAAATATGTAAACACAGAAATGTATTAGTGTATTAATTGCTATTAATACACCTATTAAAGGAATCAAGAAATCTTTTAAACAAATGAATGTCAACTAACTTCGGAAATAAACACATCACTAATACATAACAAATGGTTCTGTAGCTCAACTGGTAGAGCATTGTCTAAGCAACACAAAGTTCATGGGTTTGAGTCTAAGGTTCCACCCATACTGATAGATGTACAGTATACTGATGTACAGTATACATTGAATGCACTGTAAGTGGCTTTGTATAAAAGCATATGCTATTTATTTTCATGACAGTTCAAATACAGATTAACATTTGGCTAACAAAATCACACAATGTCCCAGATCTATACTTCCTGTTTTACAGTATGTTATATGTACAGTAAACCTTCGTGTGTTTGTGTATGAACTCCAGCCTCCGCTCTGTTGACTCATCTGTTGATTTATTTAACATCTCCTGTGAACTGTTAAGTGACTGAATGTATGCGAGGGTTTGGTTGCAGAGCAGCAAAATCAATAAGACCAACAGCTCAGCTAATGTTTGAGCAAGTGGAGAGAAAGAGAAACCAGACATTCTTGACTTGTTTTCAACAGAGAAATCTGTCCAGCATGTTAAGTATAGAGGAAAACTCTATTTAAAGTGTTCATATCAATATTATGGTATATTTACCATTAAAACATGTCTGAAAGACGCCTCACAGGCAAATATACAGCAGGGCCCACAGGCTGCTTATGATAACAGAAGCTGCCAAATGGAAAACAATCGACACTCACTGATGTCATAAAGTAAATAAGATTTTTTTTACATATTACATATCAGCTGATAGCATCGTTTGTAAGAAGTAAAATGTTAACAAATTAGGATGTTAATTAAAGCTGCGATCGGTAATATAATAATAAAAATCAACAAAAATCAGTAATTGAGCAAGTACATAACAGATCAGTGTTTAATACACTGTAATCACTTTACAATGACCCAATGCATTTATAATAATGATTTATCATTTGAGCTGCTGGATCTGATTTCACAAAATATGTCAATTTGACATATTACATCATGTCTCTGAAAAGAAAAACCGGCTACTAAATCGCATGAGTGGGTGCTAAAATGGTGTAGCACATGTGGATTATTCTTACCGCAGTTGTTCAGAAATTATATTTGTCATCCATTTTGCAAGCAAAGAGAGATGATGATGATAGAGGCAAAAACTACGGTTTCAAAACATTATATTTCACAGACAAATTGATAGTGATATTCACAACTATTGTTCCTTAAAGTGACGTCCCTGCATGGAGACATGATGTTCCAGGCTGTGCATGTGGACATGAGACCCTCGTTGACTTGGTCCCGGTGGATCAGTTTGCCGTGAAGCCAGTGGTCAACAGTGACTTCATGGAAATCAAGGAAACTTTAGAGGCAGATGAGGAGACTTGTGTTACAGCTAAGGAACCTCCAAAAATATCCCAACATACAGATCAAAAACAGGAATCTGGAATTACCTGACCTTGTTTATGCCAATATACAAAGTCTTGAAATGCAATTGTTTTTATTTGCTCTATATCTTCTGGGAGACTGAAGGCCAAGTTGTTTATTACATTTTTAAGCTGCTTGTTTTCTGTGCTTAGTACTCAGTTGTCTATTTGCTCAAATTTATGCAGAATAAAAAATTTAGATAATTTCCAAACTGATTCTTCCACTGATGGGCTAATAGGAGGCATTTAGTTGCGTTCCGCTTTTCAAAGCAACAGCGCAGTTAATACAAATGTGATGTTCAACGGCCATGTAATCTAACTTAATAGTTCTAAATAAACAAAGTTCAATTGTTAGAGCATTGTGCTGGCAGCTCAATGGTCCGGGGTTCTATTCCCAGGGAACTCACATACTGCTAAAACATATTCCTTGATACAGATACCATATATTTTTTAATTGTTTTGGATAAAAGCAACTGGCAAATGTGTGTGTAAAAAAGCTTGCAAGTGTTTTTGCAATTTTTGAAAAGAGTTGATCTTGTCCTGTGTGAATATGGGGGAACAGTGCTAATATGAGGAAGTGTTGCTAAATGCGTCAATAGCATGTGCATGTTACTTCCCCCTTAGCTGTGCTGCACGTTTGTTTTGCCTTCATTTTGGCTTGCATCCAGGTCTTAGAAAGAGCTGTGAAGTTATGGTAAATATTGCAAGGAATGTATGGAGGGGTTGAGAAGGAATGTATTTACCTTGACCGAAAACAGTTTTCATCTGACATGATTAAAAACATAAACAAAAGGTTTAAATTAGCAGGAGGTATTTGTAGTTGCACAATTTTGCTACTAGATTGTTTTCCTTTTGTTTTTAAGACTTGTGGTCAAACTTCTACCAAAGGAATTCTCTTGAAAGTCTCTGGGAACCCTTGCAGCCTTTGAAGGAACCTTTGAGGATGATTAAAGAGATAAATAAAAGTTGTGTTATCAGTTTCTGACCCTCTTGCTGTTCTAAACATGCATGACTTTCTTTCTTGCGGACAACACAAAAGGAGTTATCTAGCAGAATGTTCAAGTTTCTCTTTTTTATTCTATAAAAAATGAATGGTGACTATGGCTGTCCCTGGTTCCCATTCACTTTTTTTGTATGAAAAAATAACTTCCCCTTTTGTGAGGTATGCTGCTAATGGCTCATGCTTTAATTGAGAAATGTGTCTGCAGGGTGCAACTGTGATCTAGTACACAATGTAATACATTTTATCATGAGCAACAGTTGTTCCTCCCTAGACCCACATTCACTGTGACATATGGATGTGCTGTTCCACCTTTGGCCATTAGGAGGTGTTGCCATTGCCACAGATATTAATCCTGGGAGGACGTTGTGAATCTAGTTTGTGACAGTTTACCAGTAAACTTTTTGCAGTCCATTAGGCTGCTCATTTTGCTCCCATAATGCTGAACAATGAAGTTCTGTGTGACTCATGTACAAAAATGCATCAGTAAGACATATTTTTGGTCAGTTCTTCCCTATCAAACTTCTCACAGTATCATCAACAAACTCATTTGACACAATGACACAATGAGAAAATATGAACAATTATGCTGGAAATATGTAAAAAAAAACCACACAATAAACCATAACGCATCACTCCCACTCTGTAGCAGAAGCAGATAACAGCCTCCCTACACAAACTGGGAGGTTTGGGAATAATGGTGCTTTCTTTTCATAGTCGTCTCAGGAGAGGTTTAGAACTCCCTGCTTCTCTGACGTCACATGTTATGTACAAGTAAACAACCGTCTCCGATGGGAACAACCAGATGTAAACACCCATGAAGCAGCTGTCAAAAAGATTTAGAATCTCGATTACATTCCAGATTTGATAAAAAAAGGAAGGAAGAAAGAAAAACTGAGGGAAAAATATTAATTTTTGGATGGCTTGGATGTTATGATGGTCCAAATGTAAAAAGATGGACAGAAAAAGAAAGACAGACTGAGAAAGAGAGAGAGAGAGAGAGAAACATGGGGGGTGTAGGTCAGTGTACATTCTAGAAGTGGCAGTAAACTCAGTTACCCTGTTACCATTAACTGGCACTCTCCCACAGCACTGACAACTTCTCCAGACACTTAGATAACCACCACACGGATTCAGGTTTCACATTAGGAAATGTTTGTTATATACTCATTGGTTAGTATTGGCTGCTGTGAATGAGCAAAGCACCACAGTCCACTGAACTCAACATGTCTATGTCTGTTGGGAGGGGGTGAGACTGTCAGGATGAGATGTTCTGTATGTTTGTTTCTCGCTTTTTGTTGACAGACTGAAGTATTTGCAGTGTTCTGTTGAGCCTCAGGCCTCAAGTTTCAGGTCTAAATTCCCAAACAAAGCTAACAGTGAATGTAAAGCAATATATAATAATTTTGTCATTGTTTTCTAGAATTCTTCAGTCATTATTGACAAATGTAATGTTACCCTTTTCCCCTTGATCCTATCACCTGGGTGGGGTAGTGAAGACCCCCCGCATTAGATTTAGCCATTTTGGTCTTATGCCATCCGTACAATCTTTGCCCCTCTGTCTGGGACTTAATACTAACTAAAATAATATACTGTATGGTAAATGTTTGTGATACATTTCTAATGTTATCTTTCATATAGAAGTTTAAATCTGTAAATAAACCCTTGGGATATAAAGGTGCCTGTAGTCCAAAAAATACAGATGAATGTTTGCTGAACACACTCAATGGACTGAAATGCTTCTAATAAAACTAGTGTATAATAATTTTTTATACAAAAATAAATTTTTTATCACTCTTTAAAGTGCTGTTTTACATTTATTCATTTGGCAGGCTTTTATCCAAAGTTTCAGTGAATTCAAGGCATATATTTTCATGAGGACTTGTGTTCACTGGGATGGAACCTACAACCTTTGCGCTTCTAGCACAATGCTCTACCAGTTGAGCTACACACAGTGCTGCTGTAAACACAGCAACACTGTGTAAACAAGTTATCATCTCTGTCTCAAGACAATTTACAGACCTCTTATAGGCCATTTATATAGGTCAGACTAGCATGCATGCTTCTTTAGCCAACAGAGAACAGTTGGCTGCTGTAAGATGTTAACCAAAACAGACTACACCTTCTCTCCTCACAGCCGGCTTTGAACACGCTAGAGTTACACGAAACGTGGGCAGGAAAGCCAAACACAGCATCTCTTCCTACAGATGAAGACGTGATTTTTGTCAGGTCTTGCTCTGAGTGAGGTGTCAAATGACTGTCTACAAACTGAGATTTTTATTTTGTGAAAAACACGACGTTGTTTTTGTGGAACGGGTGACAATTCAGCTTATTCAGTTTTGGTGTTGTGGGTTTTGCTTTGGTGTTATTTAATTTAAGATGCTAACCCTGTTATGTTCAGAATGGGGAACATTACAGGACTGTGAAAAAAATTGTCACATCACGTTATTTACAGTCAGTTATTGCAGGGTGGAAATGAATTGAAATAGGGAGAATAATTAGGGTCAATAAAATGCAAAACAGGTATGAACGGAAAGTTAGCATCAGTTAGCATTCAGCGATTCTGCCAGCTGTGCATAATTTGCATTCTGCATTTGTGCATGCCACAATTCAAGAACAAATAAAAACACTACACTTCACTTCCATTAGAAGGTATAGTGAATGTAGATTAAGTGTGGTAGAGTGGATGTGATTCTGGGGCTGTTGCTTCCAGAAGCAGCGTAAGACCAGATCTAGACCAGATCCGATCACAGCTCATCCTACTCACAGCAAACTGGTATTTTTCTGAAAGGCCTGCAGGTCCTCAGGCCAGCATAACAGAGGTTAGAAAACAGCCTCACTGTTGATCCCCTGCTGTCTATGGTGACGTTTAGACACAACCCTACAATTTTCCCACACTTTTAGTTTTTTTTCTGTCTGATATTTTATTTTGTCACCTGTGAGGGAAATTTTGTGATTTTATGAGCATGTTTTTGAGCAGAAGGAATGTTTTGATGGTCCCCCTACCTTGAAAGAGGGTGTCAGGTTACAAAAAAACATGAATGTTTTCCGATAAGTACAGATGATAATAAAAACTGCTGGGGCCAGTCTAAAGGTACACGCACTGAGAAGCACATACACTGAGGAGAAGCATATGGGGCTGCAAAATAAATTTCTGAAAAGTTTTGAAAAGCTTTTTCCATGCAAGTGCTTCACAAATCAAATGATTTCACAAATCAGAAAACAGATCATGTGATTATTTTAACTCTTACACAATCTGCCCACATTTATTGCTGTCATGCTAGAAATGGGACTTTCCACATTTAGTTAATCTAAAATAATCTGAATTACATAACTATTGCATTAAAGTTTCCCTATATTTATTTAATTTACACTGAATACCTTGTAACTTACATTTGCATTAAGTTCCATTTCCTATAATCCTTATGAATTAGTGTTTTACAACAGTGTGCTAATTATACTTTTTAAACAATTGCTAACTGTAAATAGCTCTTAGGGGAAAATAATAAATAAAAAATAAAAATTAAAAAAAAATTAAAAATGAGAAAAGTAATACATGATAACAGTATTTATGCATTGTGATTCTTCTGTCTAGTAAACCTAAGCTTTTAGTGTTCTGAAACCTTTAACCATAAAACATATTTGCTTTAAAACCCACCCCTAACCTTTTGTTTTGTATCATTTGGAAGGATTTAGACCCTAATTAGGGTCTTTCAAACCAAACCTCTTAGTGCTGGTTCACTAAAGATGACCAGCTTTTCAACTCGACTGCACAACATTTCTTTACTTCGCTTGCATAAAATGTCCTGCGTGGGACAGGGAAATAAAAACAGGGAATGAGTCCAACAGAGGCTTTATCTTTGTACTTATCTTAGAGTTTGACAGTGATGCTGGAATTAATAACTAGACTAACCTGATTGGCTGGTGGAGTTATTGAATAACAGAGGTGAGGAGAAGTAACTGACCATGTCTGATGCCAAACATCTAAACACTAAGAACTCAAAAGGCACAACAGACTCATTGTATCAAACCTCACAAACACCAGCAGCATGTGGGATGGGGGCATAAGGGTCAAATCCTACAGTAGAACATAGAGTCAGATAAACCTTGTTTCTAGTTGCACGGGCTGCATCTGTGCATGTTGCTACTGAATTTAAGTCCTGCTGTTTGTTTGTGCACGCGTGTGCTGTGACTTAACATTTGGCTGACAAACAGCAGTGAATGTTTGTGAGGTCACACTGCTGCACTGCTGTGTGTGTTTGTGTGTGTGTTAGTTCGCCCAGCCAGCAAAAGGAGCTGAACTCAGGGGAATATTGGGTCACCTTTAATGCACAACAACAGGAGAAGCCAAGAGAGGGCAGGAAAGGGCACAGCTGGCCTTGTGCACAGAGAGCTCACTGTGACATGAAACATCCGGACTAGCACTGTCGTGTGGTTGTTCAGGAAACCAGACATGGTTCAACATATGGAGCAGCAGCCCCTCCCACACTGAACTCTGATTGGCTCTTCTGTCTCCGGGCATGTGTCTGCGGAGAACACAGTGGTAACTGGCCAATCAGAAAAAAGTTGAAAATTTCCTTTCTTGCAAACACTTGCAAACAGAAAAACTTAAATTAAACATTGATGACATCAGTGGGCCTTTAAACCAAACCACAAGCATTTAAAAGGCAAGCATGTGGTTGACGGGTTGCATGTGGGGTAGAACACATTGTCTTAGTGAAACATTGTTTATTTCCTTCCCACGCTTTTTATTGCACAACATGATTTTTGTGCAGATATTATCAATGCATGATGAAGTTTGAGTTTTGATTGATTTTAACTAGCAGGTTTAATGTTCTCCATTTGGACAACCACCACTATTAGAATAACAGTGTATTTCTCTTTGTAAAGGTAAATCCTGGTAAAGCCCATTTAATTTTAATTTTAGATAGAAATTTGCATGGTATGTGTAATCAAACAAATTCCTGTTCTTTTATACTGCAGACTTGCAACAGTGATAAATTCACAACTGTTGTGTAATGTTTAGACATCATGTGAAAACAATATTTATCTGTGTTTATTTGTTTGCTCTTTTTGTTCACAGCGCAGAGGCAAAAAATGCATGAGTGCGGGGGAAGTGCTATCTATCAGTCAGCTCTTCCTGTTTGTGAACGATTGGTCCATCCTCTGAAACTGTTACCAAGCAAGAAACAGAGAAACACAGTCTGACTGGCTGCAGAATGCTGAAAACAGTGAAGTGCAGGTGGCTGTTTGCACATAACATCACATTTAAATCATTTTAAGGAGAAGAAGAACATTTTTTGTTAGTTAAAGCAGAAACATATACAGACATATGAGCAAACATAATTGGAATATCATGCATAATTGAACTTTAAATTGAACTTACAGATTCATAAATTTTAAACAGACAGAATTTAATATGAAATCCAGTCCTCTAATCTGAAGTCCAGACCGGTTCAGTGGTCAGTGAGATTAAATCATCAACTGGTGGGTTTGAGGGCCACTTCTCTCACATAATAACTGATTCCTCAAAACACGCAGATAACAAAGATCTATGAAACAGTGGTTACAGATACAATATGGATTTATGGTCTGTTTTCCACATCAGTTGCACTGTGGAATACATAAAGAAGTCATTGTTTATGTGTCTCTCTGTTAAAAATAGACTTGAAAAATAGTCTTGGCTGTAGGAGTTTTCAAGGACACTTTAAGTCAAGGACATGAAGGAAAAATCACATGATCAGCAAAAGTATCTGGAGGTGGAGTCTTGTCTCTGTATAACAAAGCCTAAACTTAACCAAACATTATCATCCCAACCCTGACCTAAATTACCTCAGACTGTGCGATGTGTGTGTCTGTTTAACTGGTTTTAAAGACAAGTTCAAATCAGTCGCTTTTTGTTTCAACTGACTTTGAGGAAACCTTGTTGTTCAACAACTAAAACACAAAGCAATGGAAATGCCTGCAGGGCAACAGACAGCTGCGGCAACAGTGAAAGGAGAATCAACAGAGATTTCTTAAATACACTTGTTGTTTCTATTAAACAGCAAAGAGAGCAAACAGAGTCAAAAGTTTTTTTTATTATAAAATTTACTTTATATATTAACTTTATATAAACTTTTATGATAACTTTAAGGATTTTTAGAGTACATTATCCAACATTCTGAGTCTCGTTAGCTGGGATATTCTACTATATGGCAACAGTGGACATTTTCTGATTTGTGTCTGATATGTTTATCTCTCCAAAACATAATTTCTAAAACTTTTAGGAGAAATTCTTGAGCCAAAGTTGAGACCTAAATGAGACAAATGTGATTTTTCTCCTCATTTGCTCCTTAAAATAACATTTTTAGCAATTGTGAAATGTACGAATTTGGAACGTTAGACATGTAATTTTTAACAATCACTGATAAACTACTGACTGGGCTGAAGGTGAGACATGAGGGCATTACATCCAATCATCATTGATGTCTGCAGTGGCACTATTTTAAGAACTATTAGCACTGGTATGGGCTGTCTGTGGTGTAACCAGAGGTGGGGGAAAAGTCACTTACCAAAATAGAAAGTTGAAAAAATCTTTTAGAACATGTTTGTTCTTGAATTTAGGTAAACAAGATGACCCCCAACATCTTATTTACTTGGATGTTGACAAATTATCAACACTTACCAATGTGTCAATATTCTATTTCTGATATTCAAATGAAATTTATATGGTTATATGGTGTTGTTCTCATGTGCTTATAATTATACTGGCTAGTTCAAAACACCACTAAAAAGCATATCTTTTTTTTAACAGTTTACCCTGAAGTGTTGCGTGATTGCAATTCTTTTCCAGGAAAGCATCTTAGTTGCTCCAGTATGAACCTGATTGAAAGCAGGTGTGACATCATACATAGATGAAGACTGTAAATGTTTTTTTTTAAAAAGTAAATTTTTATATTTTTCCTGTTTTTGAGTAGGAGATCTCAGCATACCATTTTTGGGAATAACACAATGCTACAAAGGCATGACTATATTTGTACACTGAGATTTGGGAACAATCTGGCAGCAATAAACAAAATAAATGAGTTCAAGATTTATTAACACAAACTAGACACACAAAGATCTGTCTGATTTAGACGAGAGAGAAAGAGTGCGTAATATTAATGGCTAGAACCATAACATAAAAACTTTCAAGTGATCTTTCAAGTGTGTGGAGCTCAAAAACAGGGAGACAGGAAGAATTCTTCATGAGTGTTAGGGTGTCTGAGAGTGGTCAGGGGGTCTGAGTATTGCTTTGGAAGGGGTGGGAGGTTACACAGCTCTCTGTTATACCGGCTTGCTCTGGTTTACTCTGCTTTTTGATTGGCTGTGCTCCAGCATGAGGGGCTTAAAGCAGACTTGGAAAAGGTGGCTGAGATCACACCTTGTTTGTCCTGTGCATGGAGCTGGTCTTTGAGGGGAACATCTTGGCCTGGTCTATGGAAAGACCATGTGTTACTGTGTTCAGTGTTTTTCTTACTTTGACTGAAGCTTCACTGACAGATGATGTTGTAATTTGTCTTGGAGGCATCTTTAACCTACATGTACTGTCAGGCAGAGAACTGTAATTTACTCCTGCTAAGATATACATGGAAGAGACAAAAATAGCTTTGTGTAACACAAATAGTGTATTCCTGGAGAACCCATTAGCAATTCATGTTTTTAACTCCACCTTGCAAATACATGTTATGATGTTTTATGGGTCTTACTCGTTTTTTGTTGTAACCATGGTAACCCTGAAATTACCATAATTGCTACAGCATAATGGCAACATTATTATGGGAGATTTAGGATCTGATGACAGTGGTAAATTGTTGTAACAAGTTGTTTTTGCCATTAAAATGATGCCACCAAGAAACAAGATAGCAATGTGCAGAGTAGTGTAAAAACAGTCGCATTATTCCATAGACTTCTTAGCTGGAACAATTGCAGCAATGTGCATCTCTGCAATGAACAAGAAAGTTTGTTCGAAGTCTCTGTGCTGCATTCTTGCTGTGGCAGCTGCAGCTCTCATGCATGTGCACTGTGTCAGCTGGACAATAAGATTTTGTGATAGAAAGTAATGTCTGTAAGAAGAAAGCCAGGAATCAAAGCATTTTGAAATCAGAAATCTGAACATCTTAACATGCATGTTCCAAGTTTTGATAATATTTAAATGATTCATTGTGGTTGCATTACTGTATCTGTGACCATATTTTCCAGGGCCTGATGCAACAGGGTTTTGTTCAGGTCAAATTTCTGCCAAATTCCAGCCAAATGAAAATATTTTTCAAATGTGGCAAGACAGGAAAACAACAAATCCAGAAACAAAACGCAGAGAGTTTTAAGTTACTAAGAGAGTTTTAACTTAATTACAGACAAAAGTGTGTAATGGAAAAATAGGTGGCCAAAATTTGCAGTGTATTTGGAAATAATTTCTTCTAAATTAATACATTCCCTGGAAATATCCAATTTTTGTTGGTGGAGATGAAACTAAAACAGTTGGTCAGAAACTTTAAGTTTGTTTGCCCTGCACAAGATTAAAAATGTTCTAAAATCTTCAAAAGATAAACATTTAGGGACGCTGGCAGAAAACAGACCTCTGCACCTGGATGTACTTATGATGACATATTATTAAAGGTCGAAGTTCATGACTGCCTACCAACTGCAGCTGGAGATTCAAAAGTGCATGATTTGAGAAACACGTTTGAAACAATGTTTGCTTAAAGCTGAAATTCAAATTTCTGTGCCTCTATTATCACTAAAAAGAGGTGCAAAAAGTAAATATTTAAAAAAGCTTGACAGAAAATTTCAAATAGGTCGATAGCAGCTAGACTTTTTTGGTAATCAGTCTACAAATGACATATTGTCTCATGCTGAAACAACAGATTTGTATTGTAACAAATGACACTTTGTTTTACATAATGATGTAAAGTCCAAATAATTTTAGGCATTAGATAACAGGCAATTTGGATAGAGCATCTGAAATTGCTATAGCGGAAATTATTAAAGGGCTTCTTATGAAAATTTGTGAGGATGTAAAGCTGCTTTTATTCTAATTTTCAGTTGGTTTTAATTTCCAAAATATTTGGCTGTCAAATATACATTTGACTATTGGGTATCAGGGAGCCTGTGTGGTAAAGTTGATTCACAGCTGGGATGAAACACGGATGTGGTGTGTGTTACGTTGAGAAGTTTTAGTGAACCGATTCAGTTACGTCATCAATCTACAACTTTTACAGCAATTCTATGCAACATTATTTTATAGTGTAACTAGTGTTTTTAAAGTAAAAATATTAATCTGCTGTGTTTGATGCAGGATGTGTGAAATTGTTCTTACAAAACAAAAATGAAAACAAAAAAAATAAAAAAATCAATTATAAAGATTAATTTGTCAGACAGTTGCAGTTGGTCTGATTCAGCACAAAATCTGATTCAGGTGTTGAGTATGCTAACCTTGTCTGTAATCAACAGCATATGTAAGTTTGGGACACCACCATAAATAACAGTGTGGACTATTTCTTAACTTTCCTGACATGGATGGGGTTGCAAATTTCTCAGTCATGCAACCTTAAAAATGCTTGTGAGTTGTGGACATGCTGACCAGACCTGTGACATCCCCATGGCATTCCACATATTACACAAGATGTTAAGACTGGGTTCCACAGACTCTTATTGAGCTAGGACTTGGGGTGTTGGGGGGTCTTTTTACACCTCCCAGGAATCTGTATTAGGAATCTGTATCACAGCCCTTTCCAGGAGACCAAATGTCACAGTTCTTGTGGGAAGTTCATTCGGTCCTGAGTCTGAATCAGTGACAGAGGGAGAGAGAGAATGAGTGAGCAAACTTCTGGAAAGGCCCTGTGAGTCGGTATGCACTGGTTCAGACCGGTTTCTATTCCACAGTGCCGACATGTAAATAGCGGCCTGGCAGGCTGCCACCATTACTCACCATTCTCTGTTAGGGACTAAAGTGTGAGAGAGAAGTCCCTTAAGCAGAGCACTGGTCTCTCTCTCTCAGAATACACATGATGCCAAAGACTGATCTGTGTTCTGATATCGGCAAATAAAGCTTAATATGAGATTCAGGAAGCTGCTATAGATTAGCATACGGTTATTATAGTTTTGCATTTTTAAATGTATTATTTCAAACTTTTTATTCTATTTTTATTGTTCTTTTTAGTATTAAATTCTAAATTCTGTTTAGTATTGTTTATGAATGTTAGAGTTTAAATTATATAGACAATTATATTATACCTTACTTAACTAAATCACTACAGTGCACAAAATATGAAAAATTAGTAACTACTCCTACATAGGTGTATTTTTTAAACTAAAAATTAAACATACTAAAATGAACTAAACCGAAACTAGAAACACAGAAAATGCTACCCCTAAAACTAACCAAAAAAAACAACCATAAAGTAGAAATAACAAAACAACTATTATAGCGAAATTTTGTAACCCTTAAGTAAACATATATAATAAATAAATGATTTTAAATTGTCTATAATTTGAGAAATATTACATGTTTGCATTATGGTGTTGGAACTACACATAAACAAAACAATCACAGAGTGGAACTAGCAAAAACTACTGAAAATTGAATTAAAAAATGGAACACAAAATTCTTAAACTTAAATACACAAATATATTAATTTAAAATGATTGCCAATGTGACAAATATTTCATATTTCCATTTCGTTGTTGGATGTTACAGTTAGACCAGGTGACAGTGAAACGGTAACAAAATAATCTGGTGATTTCATAGCAAATCTGTGTAATTCCCCTTTTTTATTTTATAAGTTAACATAGCCTGACTTGTGAGATATGTCAGGACTTGTCTCTTTAACTCTAAGAGAAGAACCTGTTTAACAGGAACACTGTGTTACACGTGTTACTGATTCTGCACTGCTCTGGCAACATTTCTGAATCTCTACGCCATTGATGTTCTGCAGATTAGTCAGTCAGCCTGTAAACAAGTACCAGAGGCTATTGTTCCTGTGGCCATGCAAATGCTTTAACCCTCGTCCTAGTTTGTACAGCCTGTACAGTAAGGTACTCGCCATATGTACAGTAGAAGACACGCACAAAAACACATGCATTTATATAATTTATTGCCACAAAAACTAGAAACATAAGTAATAATAAGATTACTAATGATAATATTAGTAATAATTATATTACTTTTAGCTTTTAGCTTTTGAGGCCTTGTATGGCAAACATGTTGGTCACATGATTTATGGTATGTAGAAACCCTTTCAGAAACACTTTCACATGTAATTGTTACTGGACTCTCTTGGGCACCTGAATAGACACAAGACTGTCTAAATCAGGTGACAGTGCACATGAGTTCTCAGACTGGGCACTAGCCAGAAGTATGCAGGGTCAAACATTAATGTAGTCAGCAAAGCTGCTCATAGTTTCCTGTATACTCAGAGCAGATGTCCCTCTACCAGTGACCCTCTTCCTAGAATTTAAACTCTGAGAGGACAAGTGAAATATAGACCAGTACCATGAAGAAATAGGAAAGGAAATCTCAGTTGGCTGAAATCACACAGAAAAGAGATAAATTCTTTACAATGTATCAGTTTGTGTTTCAAAGATCAGAGAAAGTCCTACAGGTTTATTAGGCTCTGTCAGGTTATTAAATGCTGAAGAAATAGTGGTTTTGGGGTGAATTAGTCCTTTACATCGTACATGGGTCCCACACAAATACAGACATGAATATTAAATATGTCCTAGATGTTCCAAATGTGCTGAGAAGTTATATTTTGATAACCCATAGATCTGAACATGTGATTCTAATTTCCCAATTATTTTAATCTTTGTTGGTTAAGAAAGACTGGGTACTAATTTCTTCATGACACAAACATAATAGCATCATTTTGTCATTCATTTTAAACAAAAAGAATAAACCTCAACTGTTTGTTTAATCCAACCCACAAAAATCATTATGTTCATTGTGTGAGTGATGCTTCAGCAAGGCGTTATTTACCTGAAAGTGTTTAAAAATACTGTTTGATTGTGACAGAAGTTTCTCGATATAAATTAAACTCCTCATGAACTTTCATTGAGGGTTCGAGTAAACAGCTCTTACAATAGTCCTCACACGCCCCCTTGTGGTAAGTTGTGATAAATTACAGGTTGTCTAGTTGAGACGTTTTAGTGACAAAGAACGAAACCTAAAATTCTGATGCCTTTGTAGATCACAGAAAAATAGATTCTCTTACACCTCACACTTCTGTTTTGTGTGCAGTTAGTTTCAAATGGACAGATTTAGGTCATGTTTAATTCATGACACAATAACACTTTATACTTTATTATGAATGCAGTTGTTTTAAAGTTTGAAAATGATAATTTTACTACAACAAAGACAAAAAACAATTTGCAATCAGAAACTAAAAACATAGACATCATGAAAGATGTGTATTTAAACCACAAAGTAATGATGCATCACTCATTCTATTGTATGGCAAAAAAATGACTTTATTAGATTTATAACAAAACATTTTGGCCCACTCACAGATTACCATGCAAATAACCATTCTTTATAATGATTATTACTCAATAGTAGTTTGTTTGTTAAACAAACAGTTTTTCCATAATATCTTACATTAAAGATACATTACATTTTCTAGTCCAAGAAATTAAAATTAAAAGGATTACAGAGGGAAGACTCAACCTTACTTTTGTAATATCTTCTTTTGTATGTTACCTCACACCTGTAAGTATTCTCACAGTTCCATTTATGATCAGGAATGACATGTAGTCCCACAGCAGAGAATGATCTCCCAGGCTCTTTGTGAACCTGTGGCTTGCTGGTGTGTTTCCTGAGGCCTGCTGCTCCATTCACCTTCCATGTGATCCTGACTGCATCTGACTCTAATCCAGTGACAACACATGCAAGTATAACAATCCCGGGACGTTTACTTCTAACTTGAGTAGAAAGAAGATGTACCTTTGGAGCCACCGTACTATCAACAAAATCTTGTGGAACTGAAAAACAATAAATGAGACCTCAAAATGAGTATAAAACCAGCAAGAGGAAACTCAATAAAAACGAAACAAATGTTAGTATGCATACACTAGCGTAGCTAGTTTCCAGCGTTTGTTTAGATGGTGGTTTTCAGTATAAGACACTGATGTTGCCACCAAGATTCTTATCTTAACTAGCAAGATTATCTTGACCAATCAAACTACAAGAAAACCCAAACCCCAGACCAGCACTAACTAGCCAATAAATAATCCAGTGTTGACCACTTTAACAAATCCTACACATTCCTGGTTTAAAACTGCAATAACTATGTAGTTCTTACCTTCCACAAGCAGGTGAAGTCCTGTGCTAAACATATGATTCAACAAACCTGTCTCTCCAAATGCAAAGCTGTTGAAAAAGTTGCAGTTAGCTTTGTGATTGAGTTATTGGTTTATTCATGTGGTTTTTGACTTTGAAATCTCACCTCAGCAGAAGACAGTTAATCACAATCAGTCTCATATCTGTTATCTTATGTTGCATTTGTATCTTTAACTGTCCTTGCAGTGAAACTTTATTAGAGTCTATGTTGTTCTTATGAAGTTGACGGTTGAGACAGAAATGTCCCATGTGCTTTTGTGGCTTGTGCGTTTAAAAGCATTTAACCAATTCCCTGCTGAATTCTTCAGGGCAACACAATCTTCATGAACAAAGGCATTCATATAACACCAAGTTTTATGATTAGTTTTATATAAGCGCTGGTGTTTGTAGACAATGATGGCAGGTTATGTTATTTTCAGTTGTTTTCAAGCTTGTCTTTCACAATTCAAAATCAAAGAGAATCATTAATAATTTCATAAAATACTCCACAAAAGCCAACTGCATGCTGGTTTGACTAATAAATAATATATATATTTCCTAAGACAACCTCTCACTGAAATGATATTAGAACATACACTGTAAATATCAGTAATACAACACTTGTATTACTGTACCGCTACTCTCTTTAAAGTTTGATTGATCAATGTTTTTTTAAACAACCACAAGGTCTGAAAACCTGAAAAGGCAAAAAATATATACATATTGTTACACATAGTACAAGATTGTTGTATTTTGATGTTTCATTAATGTTTTTGACATGACAGTTTAATGCATTGCTTTGTTTCTTTGGTATGATGCACACATTTATCTGTGCTGAAAACATGCCATTTGGCCGTTATTCAGTTAAAAGGGACAAAATAACAGGAAAGAGCCGTTGGCTCGGTTGCAAAAGACAGATGCGCATTCTATCACAACAGCCTCTGCCCGCACTTCTGCACGGCCTCCTGGGAAATAACTAATCCAATTAGAGCAAAGTTTTTAGCTTTTGCAATGTAAGCCTGAAATGTTTCAACAGCCTTCATGTAAATAGTTGGCTGAAAACACCATGAATACGTAATGTTTATTTTTCATATCAACATCATTCATGCATGTAGCAACAGTGCATCACAGAAATATAACTTATAACAAATTGAAAATTCATTGTCTAATAACACAAGTCCTACAGGATACAGTCTTGCAGGGTGTTTTGTGCTTGTTTGTCATGTGTGTTCAATGATGTGTCTGATTTTTGTTCGCAAACGCACAATAATAAATGCCAGTGTCATTTTCCAAGGTTGTGATGATTTGCAAGCAGTAATTGGCTTTTACATCATTGCCAGTCAGGACGGCGTATCTGCTGCGGTTCAGCCCTCTGCCGTAAAGCACGTGTGAGGTGTTGGTCAAGCTGTGGGAGAGAATGAACTGAGGCTCCTGGCCAGGGCTCTGTTTATACCAGCTCATAACCCCCACACCACTGCTGGGCCTCAGTGGGCAGGTCAGTGTTACATTTTGTCCCTGGTGCACCGAGAGGTTCACTGAGGTCTTCCATAAAAAGCCTAAAATGACATGCACAGTGTAATATTTATACAATAAAGTGTAAAAAATAAGAAAATACAGATATATTTAATACAGTTAGAAATACAGTTATATGTAATGCCAATTTTTAATTCTGCTTTCCTAAACAATTTCATATAAAGTCTGTTCTTATAATTTATTCCAGTTTGGTAATCACTTATAATAATTGTTCAGCTTTACATTAGCTACAATTTAAAAGTAATTTACTGTAAAATTAACAATTAAATGATTACATTAAATTAATTGATTTATTTGTATTAATCTAAATTAACACTTATACAATCATTAGTAAATCATTAAATGAATCCACATAACAAGCATGTACACATTTTTATATTATTTCAACAGCAATCTGTCTAATCAAACCTAAAATAACAAGCTAAAACAAGAAACAGTTATTTATAAATAACAAACAGTTTAAATAACCTAAAATAACAAACAGTGAAAATGAATCACTTACAGTGCAGTGAGAGAATCAAAAGAGAAAACAGCTTGATCTTGAGAGTTGGGAAATTCTTCATTGTTTTGTGTTCAGGGGAAGTTTAACTTGGCCAGAGCTGTGGAGGTTTGGCTGTGTGTATGATGCCACTTCCGTGGATTGTTAGTCTTTGCGGTCTTAGAACTATCTCACAAGAGTTTCTAATGAAAAATAATACCCACTAAAGGGAGGTACGGCCCTCATGTGATTATCTGCCTCTATCAGGTTTCCTTGTGTTGTATGAACAGATGATTTTATACATCATTGTAATATGCCTGTACGTATAACATTTGTACATTTATGAATCATCAGTCATTCATCATTCAATGAATATGTGATTGCAAAACAATGAGTGATGTTATTAGTGATGTAATATCACATCAAAGGCTAGCTGTTGCCTGCAGAATGTTTTACCTCAAAACAGAGTAACCATACCCAACAAACCACTGCATCACATCACAACCATTTAATAAATCACATTTAAATTACATCAGAAGTTTTTAACCTGCTGTTTAACAGTGTCACAGTTTTTGGTTATTTAAAACAGGTCACAGAGTTGGGACCCCACTATTTTTATTGCATATCTTTGTGCTTTAGTACATGTATCACATTAATGTTACATTCCAATCACATTTAGCTTCTTAATGTTCACAATAACTTTTTATTTTTTATCCCTAATGGGAAACACTTAGGTGAAATGAAATGGAAAATTGAAAGAAACATAGTTAATGTGCTTACTCAATGTTTATAATGAGTCACAGAACATTATCAATAACAGAGTATAACAGAGTGTGCATCTGTACATTTCACTGTCTGGCAGCATAAAGTCACTCTTGGTTTCTAAAATCTCATTTGGAATTTAGGGAGTTAAAATTCAATTGTAAGTTATGAGTCAGAGAACAATAACAGGATGCCGTAGTGTGTTTTTACTGGCTGGGTTCAATTACACAGTATATACTCTTAAAAATCTGTTCATTGGTTCTTAGTAGCACTTTAGGTTTTCATCAAACTGATTTTATGGACATTATTTGAAAGTTATTAATGTTAATTTGTATTAGTTTGTATAGAATTGCTCTTGTATGAGTACTTCGATTTCTAAATTCTTAAATGTACAAGTACTATAAACAGTATTTACATTCCACTATTCACTTTAAATCTTGAGAGACTTTCATTATTTATTTCTTACATACTTTTACTTCAGTAATTATGATTCTTTAGCAACTGCGCAATACTCTACAGCAACTTCTACACATAACAAACCATTTAAAAACAACTTTATAGCATTAACTCCCTCACCACCACCCACAACACCCAGGCTTAGTGCTGGTGCATTTTGCACTAGGGAGAACCACTCACATGCTAATATGAATTATATTTAGATATTTTAAAACCTAAAGAATGTCTGTATGTCATTTCGATTTCATATTTTCATTTTCATAAGAAAATCTTTGACCACCAAAATGCTATTGCTCTTCTAAAGTCAGACAAATCCATTTCAAAATGTACCAGAATCTTGCAAAAGCAGATAATTTAAGCTCTGGAATTCAGCACAGGGGGGCTGTGGCCCATGGAAACAGCCACCACCCTTCTACATTATGTAAATGCCCCCGATTGATGACTCATCACTCTGAGAACACATTAAGCACAAGAATTTCGAAGCTCTGTTCTAACTAAAACCAGCACATGAAACTCAGAATCGCTGCTATTGAGCCGGCAGAGGACGCTTGGGTTTAATGTGAAAAAGCACCATGGGAAGGCTGAGATGATGCAAGTGTGTGTTTATGTGCTTTTCTACTTATGTTTGGAAAGCGAGGAACAGATAAAACAAATATAGAGACAAAACCAAGAGGTGAAACTTTCACCAAACACAGATTTGTTCTTAGAGGTTTGTGTGTGTGTGTATTTGTGTGTGTGTTTGTGTGTGTTTGTGTGTGTGTGCATGTATGTGTGTTTGTGTGACATGGACATTGTGTGCTTGGCAAAAGATTAGGAAATGCTGATTCACTCCCACTCTGAAGGTCAAAAAAATGTTTAAAAAAAGACACAGATTCTAAACTCACCAGAATACTCTGCCAAGACACTCCCCAACCCTTGTGTGAGAAATGGAAACTGAAACACACCCAGTTGTAAGCCAAGCATTTGTAGGGCTGAGCAACATAAGCACAGGTCCTATCATCAGGAGCGCAACCACACCTCTTTCCTGAGCTCCACAGGGCTGAAGTTTAAGGGGAAGCCCGAACTTTTAAAGCTTCATTTCATTTGCAGGGAATCTCCAGTCACCACCTCCTTCTGTCACAGGCAAATATACAGCTGGGCACACACCCACCCGCCCATAGCGCACGGAAATCACAGACCTGAAAGCATTACCGCATCTAACGGAGGTCTGGTTTTATTTCAGCTAGCCGGCTCAGGATGACAAAATCTTCTCAGACCACTTGTAACATCGTGATCACCGTCCTGGCGCTCTGGTCGATCATCTCCCTTATCACCATTGTGGTATGGGCCACCTCACCTGATTTGAAGGGTGCCAGCCAGTGCCGCACAGAATTGCAAGACCTCCAAAAGAAACATGACGGGGCTAAAGTCGTGTGGACCAAAGAGCAGAAAGCTTTTGAGGAGGTGGTCAGACAGGGATGGAGAAATCAGACTGTCCTACAGAAACAAATAGACCAGCATAAGGAGCAGCTGAAACTTCTTAACCTGTCCCTTGAGGCCAGCCTGCAAGAAAATGTGAGTTTTGCTTCTTCTTTTATCTGTGGTTTAGTTAAACCCCCCTCAGATATTCACATCAAAGTTTTTTTCCACTTGTTCTCTTTTAACTGCAGTAAGTTGCTAAATTATAGACAGTGGTGTTATAATAACTTAAACGAATGATTTATGGTTTATTCAATTGTTTCATTTTCCCATTCTATCTCTTCTTCTTTACAAGATTTGGTTAAAACACCCTCAGATATTCACACCAAACTTTTTTCCACTCTTTCTCTTTTTCTCTTTTTTAACTGCAGCAAATTGCTAAATAACAGACAGAGTGGTGTTACAATAACTTAGACTAATCTTTATGGTTTTATTCAATTATTTTATTTTCCCATTCTATCTGAGCCCCTGGGGCAAGTTAGGTTTTGTTTTACAACGAATCGCAACAGGAAGTGACAAATAGGTTGGCTCAAGTTAAATCTGAGCAGTTATGCAAATATGCCAAATCAAACCATCCTAACATCAAAAGCAGCACTCCTTCATTGGAAAGGCAGGAACTCAGTCAGTCCCCTTCCTGGAAAAACAGCAATGATAATGGCCATACTGTTCTGAGTGCTACACTTTTACCTTGTGAAAGCATTGTTCTGTTTTAAGAGTAAAAAATACCTTTGTGAAATGCCATTTTGACCTTCTGAGGCTGTGGTGATCACTGACACCCTTGTGAGATCTAACAGCCACTCCTTAATATCTGTGCTGACTTCCACAGCTTAGCCTCGGAACATCCTGAACTGCTAATTAATTAATGCCCAAACGTGACGCTTTTTTACAGATCATTTTGATCAGAAACCTCACAAATTTGGAGAGCAAAATCGAAGACTACCAAGTTATTGTGGGAAACCTTAGTAATGAAATCAGCCTGCAGAAAGGTAGGAAAATTCACAGCACAATTTTTCTCTGTTTGGAGCAGCAATGAGGAGGAGCTCTCTCTCCTTGACAATATTCTTAGATGTGTTTTCCCATGTAACCATAGAGGCTTGAGGAAAAAACAAATAAGCAGGGCTTGCTAGTAACATTCTCTACAATGGCTATCAATAAAACTGTGCAATGTGTGCTCACTCCTCACCAGTGATGGGTTAAATGCAGAGGTCACATTTTGGGTATGGATTGTCATATCTGACAAAACATGCCACTTTTATAAAATAAGATGATTTCAATGTCTTATAAATCAAAAGAAGTTCTGTTTATCCAAATTTTGGTCACCATGTATCAAGCCAGAATATTTTAATTCAGAAGGGATTTCCTGACTCACCAAACAACTGCCGGAAATAAATGATTATGTGAGATATGAAAATAATGGGGGTATTAAAAAGAGAAGCTATTGTTGTACTGTAAGTATTGATTAAAATCACCTCACTGCAGAATTTGGTAAGGTAATAATCTGGAAAAAATTAGTAGGCTTTGGAAAACTTAACAGTAACAGGAAAGGTGTGATGTCCACAAAAACATTTCACACCACAGCCCTATTTTAACACCAGTGTCAAAGGTGAGACAAAGGAGTGGAGAAACACAGTAGCTGTGGCTACAAGCTACGACCCAAAATAGTGCTCTGACATCACCTCGGCCCCTGCAAGAAACAAACTGATAAGTTCCTATGCCCAGACATTACCTTATAAGCCAATGGAATTATGAAAGTTATTCTCTTCAAAGAATGTTTGGCACATTGTTAAGAGTGTTTAAACAATGTGAGGGCACTGAGTGTGTATGTTGTAATATGAAAGTGAAATTCACATTATGAGACGTTATGGCTGAGGAGAGTGTTTCATTCTCATTTCAGAGCATATTGAGAGCCTGGAGCACAATTTGACACTGAAGGTCCAGGAGTTGGACTTGTGTAAGGTTTCACAGCAGGCCGCTGTTCAGCTCCAAACAGTGGCAGAGAAACAGCTTAAGGCATGCGAGACGTCAAAGCAATTTCTACAGAAGCAACTGTAAGTCATATCTCCTCCTGTGCTCTCCTCTGGATCATCTAATCACTTTCGGAGGAACAGATGTTATATTTAAACCTTTATCAAACTCTTAACCATGCTTTTTTAAAAGGCACAGGTGTATGCAATGCAATAATAGCAATAAAAAGTGTTGCAATAATAGCAATAAATGCAATAAAAGCATTTCACTACAGATCATACTGTGTACGATTATGTATGTGACTAATAAAATCTGAATTTGAATACTCTGCAAAAATGTTATATTACAGTGCATTTATTTTTGCAGATGAATTTAAAAGCATTTTGTCATTTTATTGCTGCTGTGTTCTGAAAGCTTTGACACAATTATTTCATTTCAGCGCAAAGTGCAAAAATGTGGATCACCAAGACCAGGTGACAGCTCCAAATCAGCACGCATCTGGCAGCAATGGTGACAATGGAGCCCAAAGTATTACCACAAGTACTGTTACACTGGCCGCGATCCTTTGCTTTAGTCTGCTTTTGGTACCATGTAAGTTCTCTATATACTTTAATCCAAATATATCCAGCAGTCTTTGTGTATTAATCACACTCTGGTTTGTTCTCAGAGACAAGATGAAGATGGGCAATGATGAAGTATTTGGGTACACCAGTTTGGTTTCCAGTGCAACACTGTTCTGAGGCACCACAAAGGTGCACTTGTAACCCTGGACTTGAAGCACATTTGAATTTACATTAGTGAATAAAGAGCACTGAAATGAAATTGATGGTAATATTCAGTGTAGTCAGTCGAGGTGTTTCTGTTGAAAAGGGTTTTTTGCTAAAATCAAAGATTTTTTTGTACTTCATTTGTGTTATCTGTTAGGTCTTCTTTTTCATTTGGGTAAAATATATGGATTTTATTCCTAGATGTTTGAGAATTTTAGACCTATTTATTTTTGTTTGGAGTAACAACCAGATATTAATGTCAATTAATGCTATTCAGAAATGAGATCTTACTGTTGTCCAGTTTTTGTTTTGGAAAACATTATGAATAATTTGAAAGCTTGTTTTACATAAAGTGACACTTTTAACCTGATTAAAACAATATATTTTTAAACGTAATGTATGCATTTATGGAGAGGCTAGCAATAGCAACCTAGCTTTGAAAGCAACTTTTCAGATCGCTCTCCAAAGCCACGCCTCCTCAATATGTGTGCGCTTGTATGCAAATACACAGTTTGACAGGCAGGTAAGACGAAATGCAATGATTGGACGAACAATTCACTGTCCTACACATTCCGCATAATATATATAAATATTTTTATACCACTTTCCATAGTGATCAGAATGTGAAGACAGTTTTAACCAGCATAACAAAAATATTTTCGGAAAATATTTCCTACCCTGCTATTAAGAAGCCGTTTATTCTTTTGAAGTTTTTAGTAGTAACAATAACTGTTTTTATCTGAATTAAAATGTTATTGCTTATCGTTGTAAACTGGTGGGGAAGACTTTAAAGGTGAGCTAAAGAGTTTACGTTTTGCTTGCCGATACAACTGTGGTCTAATGTGAACCGGTCAGGATTATGAAACAAATTGTAATAAATCGCTTACTGTTTGTTGTTATTAAATGAATACATGGGGATTTTGATCACAGTTAATGCAAACAATGGTCATGTGATATTAAGATGCCCTAAAGAGGCGACCTGTTCCATACAAAATAAAACCCCTTGGCCGTGGCTACTGTGTGAGCGTTCATTATTTTAAACAATTTCCAAAGGTAATTAACTTAAATGATAAATTAAATTTAAAATTAACTCTTCAATGATCATACTGTTGTGTATATACGTCGTTTTAAATCTAAATCTTACTTAATCCCATTTAAAGTAAAGATGGTAGGGTAAAAACATTAAGAGGCATTATAAGGGATGTTTCTATGGCGTCTGCATGGAGAAGAGACAGGACTGGATATTACGCACTACAGGACCCACAAGTAATAACTGAACGGAAATGACGTTTGCAGACGCATCCGCCCACCTCGACTTCCAAAATAATCGCGCTTTGTGTGCGTCAATATGTCGGCGCCCATGGAAGTAATTCTGTCATCGGATTCAGCCGGACAGGTGTGGAACTGCGCAGTTTTCGACCCTCATTCAGGGACAAATCTCTTGTCCTACCGAGGGGGTAACACCTCCTCCAGGTCTTTAACAGTCTTAAATGGAGAATACATTTTAGGAGCACAACTCGGCAAGAACTTCATAAACGTGTGGGAGATCCAGAGAAAGGTGTGTAGACCCTGCTGTGTAATAATATTGACAATAACACAGAAAAAACAAACATTGAATACCTGAGTAGTAAATAGCAGTTTTCTTTTGTACAGTTAATGCTTAATTTTAGTGCTGTGTGTAGTTAACCACTGACACGCAGTGTGACCTGCGTTTATTCTGAAATGTTGTGCACCTTTATAATGATTATGCAAATATTATGATCATACCACAAATAATAAGTTACATGAAATATGTTATTCTTTTTTTATTCTCTTTAATTCTATGATGGCTGAATTTATTAGTTAATTGCTTGATCTTGAAATAAGTACCTCACATGAAACAACATAACTTAAAACCTAAAATTGTATTTTCATAAATCCTGCAGGAATCACTGTCATAAATTCCAATGTCTTATTTTTAGGTTAAACTTAGAGTCATAAATTAAGACTAGATTTCATTAAACAGTTTCAAGGAACACACTTGGATTTTTTGCTTAAGAAGTGGTGGGTTGGGTGTGATGGGTTTAAATAATACAATAAAATCTTACTGCTGTTACTTATAGTATCTTTAAGGAGTCTATATCTCCTATGAAAACATTAGCTTATGAATTGAGCAAAACAATAATTTCCAATTGACAAGAACACTGCCAGAAAAAAATTAGGCTGTGAATTGTTTTCTACTTTTAAGCATCATTAAAAAGTGCAGCTTTTGACAGCTATAACTTGCCCCAAAGTGTTATATTATGCTGAGCCCTGAGTTGTTAGTTAATGCTGTGTGTTTGTCTTTCAGGACCAGTTACAGCAGAAGATTGTATGTCCTGGGGTTGTTACCTGTCTGTGTGCATCTCCTAATGGTCTCTATGTAGTAGCTGGCATTGCTGAAGCTATATATCTGTGGGAGGTGAGGAGATGTATTTTACTTCATTCATTTGTACTTATTGTATTATGGGTTGTGAAGTATTAACTTGTAATTAATTATCAAACATTGTAGTGTATTCATGTAAATGGGACTGTGTATTGCATTTGTAAGTGTACTGACTACACTTGTTTTTATTGAAAGGTGTCAACAGGAAATTTGTTGGCCATTTTGGGTCGTCACTATCAAGATCTGAGCTGCATCTGCTTCACAGATGACAGCAGCCATTTTGTGTCGGGAGGAAAAGATAACCTGGCTCTGATATGGAATCTCTCAAGGTGTGTTTTCATTGTTTTCATTCAGTTTTCTAAGTAGGGTCCTAATGTAAGCTTGGAAGATGGATGTTGTGACAACTCTTGGCCTCAGGTGAAGTTTAGGCTCAAAATCTATGTAGGTTTTAAAAGTTGTTCAAAATATCCATTAAGTTGTATTGAAATATCAGTTATTTTAATGAATGCATTTCCAGTCTGGTCCAAGTGGAGTTAGGACATGAAGCAGAGAGCTGTCTGACAATAAAGGTCACAGAGGGAAGTCTTTTTGTTACCTATGTAGATCTAACTCTCAGTAATATCAATACAGTATTTCAGGTAGAGTTAACCTTTGGGATTCAGTCCCAGATGTAGGGTAGTAGGACAAGTTCCCTGTATTAGCAACAGGTCACCTGTTCATGTCAAATGCCAAATTAAACAATTTAATATCTACCAGATATTTGTATGAAAAATGTTAAGCAGACAGTGTCTGTCCTCAAAGTGGCATCTTAAATACCCAACAAATTGGTTGTTTAAATTAGCATAAAAAGAAATAAGTCTAATAAACAAGTAATTTTAATGGGATAACACAAGCTCTTCAAACAGCATCATACATTTAGTTAAAAAGTGTTTAAAAGGTTTAAATGTTTAAAGTGTTTTTAAAGTTTTAAAGGTGACATTGTTAAATGACTGTTCCTCTATATTTAGTGCTTGCCAGAAGTGTATAGTAGAACTCAATCTGGACCTCTGATCAGATAAAAGCTGAATATTTAAACAGTTTGACTGTAACACAAAGCAGGCAGTTTTAGTCCAGTGAGTGTGAGATGTGAACAGAACAGGCTGAATCTGTAGGTTCTGTTTTTTTTTAGTTGTATCGGTTTTAAATCTTGCAATAGTGTAATTTTAGGTGTTATTCAAGCAGTCATAGGCTAGATAGTAACAGGTTTTTTGTGCATTTGTTGACACACAAATTTAGCAACACAAATGATAATGAGGTCTTCTTAGTCTGATGTTTGCACTGCAAATCTTTGTACTGATGTTGCACAGGAGAACAGACATTACATGTAACCAGAAGATATACTGTGACCTCTGTGGTATAACATACATATTATATGTTAAATTTAGTTTGAATACACAGAATATTAAACAAGTAGGTGGTTAAAGTCAGTTCCCTTCAACCACCTACAGGTGTCTACAGTAACCAAAAGACTAACCAGTAACTAGTAACTAACTAGTTTAAGTACAGTTTCAATTAAGTACAGTTTGTAACACAAACTAAGGACACATTCTGCAGGAGTGTGTAATCTGATGTATTTCTTGTTGTTCATTTGTAGGTTATTATACAGAAACATCTAGGCTGACTTCCCAAAAGAAGTGTAAATAATGTTGTACTAATCGAAACATTGCTCAGTTTGTTAAGCCCCCTGACACCAGCAATGCTGGTGTAAATTGTATCTCTAATGTATTTGCATTCACAGAGAAATATGAAAGTGAGAGAAAAAACAGAGAAAGTATTTCAGTTAAGTGCATGACTAGGTTTAAGAATTAAACACCCAGTGAATACAGTGACAAATAGTTCGCTAATTATTTTTTCTCTGGATTAGGGAATTATAGTTTTATTTTACTGCTTGTTTTATTTTGATTTTGTTTTGACTGCATGTTTTAGCCCTTCTGTGTCTTTTTAAATATCTAAATCTAACCAAATCTCTTCTAGACAGATTTCACCAAAGGGAAGAAAAGGATTCAATTTTTGTACTGTTTAATATTTTTGCATCGTGACTGGTAATTGCAAAATTCTCATTACTTTCACATGTATGGATGTTTTACTTTAGTTTGTTTCTGAGTGTCATTATTCTCAGTGATGATCTCATTAGATTCTCATTACTGTAATAAAATCATTCCCATAAATTTAAGGCAGCGCAGCATCTGCTGTCCTGGTGTATAAATACTTTAAATAGGCTTCATATTCCTTATGCAGTTATAATTCAAATTTCATTTCACCTCCGTTTGAGATGGATGGATGGATATGTGTGTTTTGTATGTTTGCCACCAAATCAATCACAACAATACAAAATATGCAACAAATGAAAAGCATGTGCAGAAGACACTTATAACGCACTGTGATATACTGACGATATACGGTGATATATGCAGGAATACGGCTTCTTATTCCTGTACGCATTAACGTTAAATGTTACGTTGAATGGCTTGGGGGAAAAAAACGTTCGCACCAGAATAGCAAACAACTGCAATGTTTAATTCTCTGCCAGTAGATGGCGCTGTGAACGTTTTCAACATATCCCGGCAGATACAGATGTGAAATAGACCTAGATAAAGACTCATACAGCTTCACTTCATTTCAAGATGTCTTTGAAACAACTCAGCCAGAGTAATTAAGATATAAAGCACGGAAAACTGACATTCAAACGTTTGAAAAACTGTATCTTTTGTTTCTATACCCTCAGGCAGTCTATTTTACCCAGTTCAGCTGTGTTTTAAGCCCCTCCTGGCTTCAGTTAGTCTGTCTTTCTATCTCTATTGTGCTGCACTGTTATTGTTATTGATCTGAGGTAACACCCTTTGAAGCTCCTGAATTAGGGTTGATGAAGAAGGACATTGACCTCAATGTTGTCTGAGCTTTATTAATTATAACAGATGCCCAAACTTCACCATGGATGCAGAAGTCACTCTGGTAGGTTTTTGAAGAGTCTACAGACTCCCAGTTTGAGATTTCCTGCTGCGCGGCTCTGACGTATTATCTGTTTGAAGGTTGAAAGAGAAAACCAGTGACGACACGAGTCCCAAGACGGGCAGGAATTATGAATAAAAATTTGGTGCACATTCACGCTTGTGTTTGTTCAGTGGCGTTAAACAAGGTAAACCAGGCCCACAGGCTGCAATATATGAAAGAGGGTAACAGGATAACCCCACGGTACCATCAAACCAGAATGAATAATTCAGCGTCTGTCTCAGTTTTGATGAGAGATGATGCATATCTATCAGTATCTATATGACTCGGCAGAGTAACCTTTCAAACTTTCTCATAATCAATATTCCCTGACCCTCATGTGCAGCGCAGTCTCAACATCAAAAATCACATACAAGCCTGTGAGTTCACAGCACTCTGTGGCTGCGTTTCAAAACCAAGCGGGTGACATATAACGTTTGCGATACCCAGATATACCATCTAGATAGGAAGCTCTCTAGATTTTGAAGCACAGCCTGAATTTGCATTTAGAGAGCATTTGAGTGTCAAATTTGTTAACCCCGCCAATGAAACTTAGTCACGGTAGACCAAGTTGGTCTGTAATAGACAGCCATCTTGTTAGCATTCTCCTTCATCCCAATGGAAGTCGTTTGGCTGGCTGATCTTTCTTGCTTATAGGTGCAGTTTTTTTCCAATCACCTTAGCAGTAAATGACATGTGAGTATTCACTGTGCATGATGTCTTGACAACAGCGATTGGCTGATGGCACCATGAAATTTATCTTCATTAGCAAATATCCTGCCAGTAATCTGTGACTTTAAATTCAGTAAATACATGTTCATTTAAATATTTTCATTGGCACGTTTAGGTTTGACAATTATGTAATATTTGAAGTTAGTATGTTATACAGGTACAATTAAATGACCATTAATAAATAACATGTATATAACAACTTTGTAGTGGTGGACAGCCTTATTTAGACCTGCTGCTGCAGATGGAATAATGAATTTGAAGTGAAGTGACATTCAGGCAAAGTATGTGGAGTTTGCTCTCTGCATTTAACCACACTCAGTTAGTGCACACAGTAATGGATAGATTTGTGAACACACACCTGAAGCAGTGGGCAGCACAGGGGCACCTGTGGGTAAGGTCCTTGCTGAAGGGCACATTAGTTGTTACCCGCCTAACCCTAACCAGAAACTTTCTGGTTGCAAGTCCAACAGCCCCCTAAAGACACAAATGGTGTGAGGCTGTGAGTTTTATATTCATTTACTGTCTGAAGTTTATTGTCTGAAGTCACATTTTATCCATAGATATTAGCTATAGTAAATATTATCCATATGTTAGTTATTATTTCAGGATTTTTTTTTCATATGAGGCACAACAGTACATAATGAACAGCCTGTACATTTACCCTTGTACCCTTGCCCCTGTATCTTAATCCGCCCTCCTCATTTTTCATGCCATTTTACAGAGTCCCCATTAGGACCACATTTTGTTTTGTATGTTGGACGTATTTGTCTATTTTTAGCAGCACTGATCCTGGCTGTTATTGATTTCTGGAGCCTGTGTTTGCACCGGCTTAATCGTGTTTGGCTGTAAACGCAGCCGTGTTCTGCACTCAGGTTTGAGCTGTTAGAATCGTATCCGCTCCTGCCGGCTGTGACCTTGTCGCTGAGTGAGTGACGCTAAGCACAGCACAGCATGAAAAATGAAGCGCACGGTGAATGAGGGGAATCTAAAGTGTGTGAGTGGGACGCGCAGGGAAGAGCAGGAGAGCTCAGACTGATTGCTGTGGCCACGCCTCTTCAGAGTTCCTCAAAGTTATGTCACCAAGGGTCTCGCTAGCGTAGTTTAGTATTTTTGCCGCTGGTCAGGGGGAGCGAACACTCACTTAATTGGGATGTTAGACTGTGTCATGTAACTGTATCTAATGTAAATTTTGCTACCATTAAGCAGGAACCTTCATTAAACCTTGCAAGAACATGCAAGTTTGTAATAGATGCTTAATTTATTTTATAATATGTCACACAGGCTAAATGAGTGTTTGATGGGTGTGTTGTTTGAAACCTGTTTGAATTGATTAATAAATGTTTTAAAAATACTTATAGACATGTTTTTCAAAATGTTACATTTGAAAACATCAAATGCATTCTGTAGTCTGCCAGTTTGGTTAAATGGACTGGTTAAATTCATTGGACTGCTGGATTCACATGGATTCAACCAATAAAATTTGACTACATTTTAAGACATACTCCGTTATTGTCACTTTCTTTTAAATACAGGTCCTTCTCAGAAAATTAGCATATTGTGATAAAGTTCATTATTTTCTGTAATGTACTGATAA
>JBAJNP010000583.1:0-87574 GCA_036877545.1 Yasuhikotakia modesta
AAGCACAATAACAAATAGAATGCCGCAGCATCATCACCATGGTAACAACACAAACCCTCATGACGTCTTACAATCTGAATCCCCTTTGAAACATTATGCTAATTTTCCCATTTTAATCAAAACCTGTCCCCTCATTAAACTGTGGAGCAGTGCTTGGTGTGTTGATCGCCTTAATCTAATTAGATACACGGGAGGGGCGGAGATTAACGCTGAAGATGTGAGTCTGATTAACGGACAGTGGGGTAAGAGGAGATGAGTCGCGGGGCGCCGGCGGATCGAAGCATCCTGCCTTTGGTTTAGTTCTGTTCAGCATTCCAAAGCTGATCGGATCAAACGCCTTCACGGCGCCAAAGATTCCTGCTGATTAACTGTGCATCAGGACAGTTCGGATAAGACAGACTTACCCCAGATCATCAGACGTTTGAGGCTGCCTAGAGCAGCGTATCTCGGCCAGGGGGCCAGGGGACATTAGAGACCCCCCTAGTGGGCCCCGGCTCCTAGCTGAGATGATTTAAAGACATTTAAAATAAAACACCAATTAAAATAATGTTATCAACCACACATCAAGATATTTCTTACTGTTTGGAACAAATATCCATCTTTGTAGTTTAGCCAAGCTCTAGAACATTATAATTGGTAGAAACTGTGAGTGGGTGAGTCTTCAAATGTTGTTGTGGGAGCCTGTATTAGTACAGACCTAGAATCTGGTGTGTGAAGACTGATATTAGACTATAGTGAACTATATTTAACATTTTTGTGACTTGTGAAATATATATAAATGACAACATATGTGAGGTGTTACCTTAACTGGAGAAATTATTTCAAATCATGCTTTTCATGTACAATAATGCCATTGCTGGGAAAGCGACTTGTAGTGTAGCTTGCCAAACAACAATCAGAATAGCAATTGGTTATTATTGTTAAATATATTATGGTTTTCTATAGTAGAGCCTTTACAAGGAATGCAGACACACCTAAAATGTTCTTTTGGGCCCCAAATGTACCAATGCCTGTTACATTAAAAGTGTATTTTTGTGTAGTATGTTGTATTGTGAGTGTGTATGTTATATATATATGTATATACATATAAATATACATATAGAACAGTGCCCACAAAGATACAACATGTTTCTCCAACAGAGCAGAAAAACTATATTGGCATCTCACAATCTAACCACAAGGTGGCAAAATAAGCTTTGTGTTGAGATAGTAAAGCATTGATTTGAGACTCACTGTTTCATGCAAATATAATTTTTGAACTTAAAGAAGTGCGTAAATAAATGAATGATGTAATCCAAGCTCTAGATTGTTAAGCAGAAACAACTGATTCAACAAACTGATAAACTGATCATCATTGTCCAGCAGAGGGACCCTAAATCCACAAAAACTGTTGGTCCAGAAGACAAAGAGAACCTTAGCAAGCTCACAGTCCAGAAATCTCCTCTACCCTCTATCTTCTTCTCCATCTCCATCTTCCTCCAATGGTTTCCATGGTGACTACTCTTGGACCTGCCTGAGAGTGGTCCCTGTTGACCCTTTAGGGTAACCTTTGGCCTTAGGGGTCATGGCCAGGGTCAAAAGGTCAGAAGTGGCCAGAGGGCAACGAAAGCACTTCTGTGATTGGCTCTCGTACCAGCCCACATATCCTGGTTTCGTGAAGGCTTCTCACCCAAGTTCTGCAGCCAACTAGCAGATAGGCCAAGAAAGAACTGTATCCACACTATATCCTACAAACACAGAGCATCACAGCACACCGCCTTGCTTTCACCAGCTGAAACATTACCCACAATTCAACCTATTACTCGTGCATTTGATTACACACTGGCTGTATGAAAGCACTGCGAGAGTCTTGTAAAAACAGCAGATGTATCATCGATCGCATTCCCACTGTTGAATGCGTGGGTGCGTGTTTATAAGAAACTTCTCATTGTGAGCCGAGACCGCAACTGCTTGCGACGGCGTATCTGCTTTGCATTACCAACCGGCCTATTCATTCCGTCTCACACTTCGCTCTTTATCAGCGCAGTGGCGAAACGGCAATGAAGTGCTCTTAAAAACGGTAATGTGCTCCGTCCTCGGCCTCTCATTGAAAGGACCTCATTTCCAGCCACCGCGCATAATGGCGACGACTAAATGGCCGGAGCATAATGCAAAACCCGGCGGTCATGTGACATCCACAGTACCGTAATTCATGCATCAGTTGATGGGTCGTCAATATTGATTTATGAGCGTAATGGCAGTGGACTGATAGAAGGGTAGGATGGGGGGATGATGAGTTAAGAGAAGATGGAGAGAGAGAGATACAGAGGAGAGGAAGATGAAGGGGGTGCAGAGGTGAAGGTGGTCACCGAAGTGAAGAAAAATGGTGCGGTTCTAACAAAGATGATTGTGCAGGAGAGGCAACGACTTGGTTATCAATACAGTTTTTACAATTACTGTAATTGAATCATTTTAGCAACACTGTACCTTACAGTTTTCGTGCTACAACTACTACAAGTTCAAGTAAATACAAACTGGTGAAAAAAAGTGGCACAAATTTATAACAGTTCACCCAAAAATAACAGATTTGTAATAATTTACTCACCCATATGCTGTTCCAGGTTCTTTGCTCTAGGAAAAACAAAATGAGATGTTAGGCTAAATGTTAATAACTGACAGTCTCAGTCACCATCATTTTCATTGTGTAAAAAAACATCAACATTCTGCAGAATTTTAAGTTTGGAACCACTTAAGGGTCAATAAGTGACCAGATAAATAAAACTAGACTATACTGTCCCTTTGACTGTTTGTTTACTAGTATTACTTTGTTTAAATATTTTAAAACACACCATCGCTTTATAAAAAAAACACTCTGAACAGGTAATTTTTTTTTCAAACCAAGATAGCTTAACAAAAAAGGGTAAGTTTTCCTAACTTCATTATTGCATCATCATCTTAAAACAGCACAAGTTGCTAAATTCAAATACATTCAAAAGACTTGAGCACGGTCCTCATACAGGCTAACAAGCACCAGTCAGCCCTCTGCTATTACATAAGATTTCTGAAGGACTTTAAAAGGTATTTTAATAGGAGCTGTGACCTTTGACCTTTCAGCGCCTGACCCCACTTACAGCCACCAGTGACACCCTGCCGCCGGTTTCCTTCCTCTTTTGTCCTCTGCATCTAATTAAAACAGCCATGTTTACAGCTGCCTTAACATATTAATTGCTTTTATTGGCCACTTGTCTCTTCTCCTCGTTTCCTATTGGTCCGTTTCTCTTTATATATATATATATATATTTATTTCATTTCTCTAAGACTCTATAAAATATAATGTGTTTAAATGATCAAATTTAAAAGGAACTATGGTACCCTAATACATATTCTAAACACACAACTGCATACACATATCTGTATATTTAAGCCTCGATTGTATCGCTTCCCCTCACTGTCTCCAAATTCCATTTATTGCAATAATAGAAGATTCAATAACAGACAATAAACACAGACGATTCGATCCGTATGTTTCTGCACTGTACTGCTAATCAAACATGCTAATCTAATCAAAAATATGAAATCAGGAAGTCAATTTGTAGCGATAAAGATTTTAAGCTATTAAACTGCATAAAGAGTCCGTACAGAAACCAGTTCGGTTTTGAAAATGTCTTACGTGGCAAGAGGAAATACGTTTGACGAAACCGTAACAATTGACAGAGGTTAAGACATGTCAAGACTCTTATAGAGAAGACAAGGGCTCTTCTGAAACCAGCAGTAACACCCTGCAAGACCTCTTGGCTCATTAGCTGCAGTGTCCTTCACTAAAGAGCCTTTTGCAATCACACACCCATTTAACACAAGGGCAATACAACATGTCGTGGCAAATATGAGCCCCATTCTTTCTCGCTGCCTCATCCTCTCGAGAAAGCTGTGACCCTAACAGCCGATGTCTGCTCTCCACCTCCTGGTGTTGCTTGATCAAGTGAGATTGTTTAAGGTATGGTTCTCATACGCTATTATCAAAGGTGCAAGAAGCTCATAGGAAGGTCCGACACCACAGAAATGGATTTCTCACACATTAGATAAGTCATGGGCATATGGACAGAGCAAGGTGTGAGCTGATATACAGGAGACCTGGGGTACGTAGACACAATGTGCTTTCATCTTAGAGTCTCTTAAAACTAAAAAACAAATCGAATACACCCCACTAAGTTTAAAAATATTTCTTTAGAAGCACTGTAGGCGATTTTTTAGAAACACTTTTTGTAGCGTTGGTTGAAAGTCTCTTCAAATCCTTTTATTTATAGCAATTATTTTAAAAAATACGATATAAATATTTTTATCTTCTGTAGAAGGCCTGAGATCATAAAATGTTTCTCTAATTATTGCATTAGGTCTGAAAGTGTTATTAAAAATGTTTGGCTTTGGAGAAGAGAAAATAGAATTGAGTAGAAATGTGGTACAATGTAGTTTCTACAAGGAGTTTATCACCATGAATTTGTTTGACAAAAATGGCGATGCTTCCCTTCGGCCCATGTTGCAACAACACCTTGAAAGACCATTAAAACAATACAAGGAAACCAGGTATCAAATCTCAATGGCAATTATACGGCCTTCACAAATCTATGTAGCCAATTATCTTGCGGGGTCAGCATCTATGGCCCTCAGGGTCAGCGAAAGAATCCCAAGACATTTCAAGAGTCTGTAGTTTGATCTTTTTGCAGTTACTTAAGCACTTGCGCTGGATACAACCTGGATCAAGTGTGAAGATGATGTTTGAGACCAGCTCCTTTTCTGGCAGTACCAAACACTGAGGCGAAATTAGAAGGTGCTTTGCAAACCAAATCTTTGTATCTGTGTGTCTGAGATTATTAACGAATGTTCCAATCAATGAGTTCTGTAGGCAAAAACGAGCAACATTAAAAGACCTGCAAAACTATACATGCAATATTCATTAATCCATTTTCCCAGTTAACAAGGAAACAACAAAGAATGTCAGCTCGCGTCCTCTAAAAGTTAGCAAAAACGATCTTCCAGCAAAGTTTGCAGAACATTTTGTTAATGTTATGTATCAATGTATCAAAAATGTTATTTTAAAGTAAGTAGAACATTTTAAAATTGCAATAATGTTAATGCAAAAACTGAATGTTCCTAGAACAATCAAAATAACATTTTTAAACAGAAATGTTATGGAAACATTCTAATAACCATAAATTGAGAGCTGTGATTTCTTTGGGCTGTGAAGTAGAAAATGGAAGGATGCAAACAGCGGATGACAGTGATAACGGGAGGAAACAGCAGATAGTGTTGTTGGGGGGCTGACAACTCCACATCTTCGCTTTCTCACTCTCAAAAATGTTTTTATTAGCCCATCAGGTCGCAATTTGCTTAACTGCAAATACACATCAGGTTTAATGAAGAATTTTTGACCAGGGAGACTGTCAAGTCCGGAAACATTAAGGAGATGAAACTGGGTGTCGTAAAGATAGATGGAGACAAAAATGGAAGGATGAGGGATGAGTGGAGAACAAGGAAGGGAGGGGGAGGAGCGGTTGTGGAGTAACAACGCCATATTCTTGTGTTGCTCTGGGCGTCCAATTGAGACGGGGAGAAAAACATGGGGACGAACGATTTTTTTATGCATTAACAGCCTGGCGTTGGAGGGCAATAACAAGGACGAGATCGTAGCTAAAATGTTTGACATCCTGCGCATAGATCAATGGAAGTCCAGCTTTGCGCATTAACGCACCAAACGTGTATAACCACATATTCCGGCCCAGATAACACAGCCTGCACCCACAAACACTGGAAAGTGTTGCAGAACCAGCCTTGGGGACAGATCAATCGGACCTGCCTGCTTAATGTAGGTGTAAACAAAAGACTACATACATGTTGGTAGATGGTCCGGTTGTAATTTTTGTTTTTCCATATCATTGTTGAGATGATACTGTTGAAGATGATACTGTTGGAGAATAAGACAACTACAATATTTAGATTATCATGTTAGGAATGCAAGCAAACACACATTGAAGGCAATGTAGTTTTACATACACTCTACAAAAAGGTGCCTCACAATGCTAGAGAAGAACCATTTTGTCTTTATGGTTCTACAAAGAACCTTAAACATCTATAGAATTTTTCTCTATTTCCTAAAATGTTGTTTTGTATCAGAAAAAGGGTTCTTTAGAGGGCCTGTTTAAAAGCCTTTGAATAAATTGTTATTTGGAGAACCCAAAATGGTTTATCAATGGCATCACTGTGAGGAACTTTTGAAGAACCTTTATTTTTTTTTATAGCAGATCTGCCATGTTTGAGACTGCATTACTGACAACGAACAGTTGCGTCGGGTAACCAACAGATGATTCAGGTTTGCATACCACGTTTTGAGAACCGATCCAAGAAGGTACATTCTGTTCCATCCATCAGCCGATCCCACGAACCATCTCAAAACATGCCTGCATGGGGAGACAAACAACATCACCTGCTTCAAGTAGGAGCATTCATCTTCAGAACAGAAGATTTCAAAAAGCTGCATTTTACATTCAGCCCCCACCTCTCTTGCCCGCTCTCTCAATTCCCCCAGCTACATCCAATGAAAATCAATAACCTATTGATCAGTTCCCTCCATTTCCATTATGCCCCAACGACAAAAGAGGCTGCGATTGTTGCGGCAAAATTATATGCTTTTCATCCATTTTGCAAATGACTAACTTGCAAAATTCTTAGTGTACTTGAATAGAATCGTCTGGTAAAAGTTAAGAGCGTGTCAAATCACTCTTAGGAACCGGAGACATGTTAAGGAGAGACGCTGAGAAAGTTGATTGTGTGTTTTCTGGTGATTGAAGGATTTATTTAAAGTGGAAAACACAGTATTCAAACCGTTTTCTTTGAGCTTTAATGTTGGCATCAACACCCCCCCCCCTCGAACCCCACCCCCCTATAAAACACATCCAAAGAATCTCACACACACACACCATAGACAATGCTACGGGCAAAATCAATATTTTGAGAAAGAAAGGGAATATTTTTAGCAGCGTTTGATACAAAATGTTTGGATAAATCATGATTGTGGAAAACGAAGGGAGTCTGAAGTGAACTGGTAGGAATGAATAGGGGAGAGGAAAAAGAGGGAGAGAAATGGAAAGAGTGAAACTGAGAGAGAAAGAGAGAGAGAGAGGTCTAGTCTATAAGACCTCTAGACTAGAAAGGGAATATTTCAATGGGTCAAAACTGTGGTCAGTAGGAAAACAGCTCTACCAGGTAAGATTTTCACAGTCTGTTGCTTTTAGATTTCAGCAAAGACACAAGTAAATGACAAACAGTAAATGACAGATTTCAACCTCTGAGTAAATTAAACCCACAATACAGTACGTGTTGTTTGTCTCTTATCTTATTTGTAGGTGAATCCTGTGTCAGGGAACAGTCCGTGAACCTGCAGTAAATAACAGCCAATGCGGTTTTGATTGACTCCAAGCGAACTGTCAGTCCACCCTTAGCCCAGCTCCTATTGGCCGAGAAGGTTCACGGATCCAATGACACCTCTTCTGATTGGCTAAAAAGATGGAAAGAGGGAGGAGGACATTGATTTATCTGTGGTATTAAGGGATCAATTAATCCCTATTGTGTGTGCCAGCACAGATAGAAACCAATGTCTTATTGCTTATGGCTTGTTTCTGCATAGTGAAGATAAGAAACCCCATCGTGTTCTGCAGCCGTAACAGAAGCTGAACCGCAAATTCTGATTCAAACTGTTACTAGTCAGAAAGAAAGAAAGAAAGAAAGAAAGAAAGAAAGAAAGAAAGAAAGAAAGAGAGAGACAGACAGACAGACAGATAAACAAACAGAAAGAGAGAGAGAGAGAAGGAAAGACAGAAAGCAAGAGAGAGACATAAAGACAGACAGAGAGACAGTGACAGACACTCTGAAGAAAGAAAGAAAGAAAGAAAGAAAGAAAGAAAGAAAGAAAGAAAGAAAGAAAGAAAGAAAGAAAGAAAGAACCAGTGGGAGGGGGCATTGGGGGTGCTGAATTCTACTTTTCAGTTTAAATAAAGATTGGCGCTGGATAAGGGCCATTAATGGAGGAATCAGACAGGCCTGGCTATGTAGGACAAGAGCTGACTGCAGGGAGGTGAGTGGAGAGATCAATACACAGTCGATACACTCAACACTGCTCTGTGCAGACACACACTGTGGGGTGTGAGCGTGTGTTTATGTGTGTGTGCCGCTCGAATCTGTCCGGATCTGTCGAACCGGCCCGTGAATTGTGAAAGGCACAAAATCCACTCCATTAATGGGGGGGTATTTGAGGCAGGTGACAGGGCAGCTTTGGTGTCGCTCGAGGTATATGCGGTAAACGGAGGAGGGGATAAACGCGTTGGGCACGACCTGACCGATGCACGGAAAGATCGTTTCAATTACGCTTCATGACTGCAGTGTGAATTCGGTTTCCGTGCTTTCTGCTTCTCTGCATCCACTCTTTCTTCCTCTCAGTTTCTTTCTCTGGGTCACTCTCTCCTTTTTCCCTCACTCTCACCGAAATTGATCGAGTATGCCTTTTCAATCCATCTCTCTTTCGCCTGTCGCCTAGCAACCGGTGCTTTCTCCACAGTGGAGGCTGGGGAGTTTTTTCTCTCTCTCCATTTCTAAACCCTTGTATTGAAAGCAGGAGGCGCGCACACGCGCGGCAGATATCGATGACTCTAAATTCACTGGCGTAGCAGGAGTTATTACATACAATAAATGAATGCAATCTGCAAAATATACAGTATGTTGACTTTGCATAACAGCGCATTGCTGAGCTTCATTCTTATGGGAGGGCAAAACAGGCATCTGCGCGTGTCCGTTTTGAAGGTCGCGTACAAAAAACTAAAATTGTGTACGACTTGTAAAACTATACGAGGTTATGTGATTAAAATCACAGTTATTCTGGTATTTAGCTGTTATTTTGACTTCTCCGGCTTATGCACGGATAACATTTAACACAACACACCTATAAACAAAACAGAACACAAAACTATATCATCTTATGATGAATCTACGTCCTAATACACCTTCACGAATTACAGCTATCAGGGTCTTATCGAAATGTAGTATTATGATTGATAACACGTATTATCAATAATTGCGACATTATTAACTATGTTGATAAACAATAGTGTTGCCATTATTGCTGTGCATATAACGCTGCACCTATTGAATAGTTCAGCAGGGCTACTAGTAAGTGTAAGACTAGTTATCATTTTTAACTAGCAGTGAAATGTCAGATTTTACAAGTTATTATATAAAAAAAACTACAAAAACGGTGTAAACATGAAATATAAAACCTTAAAGTGTTAACAGTGTTTAAAACAGAAGATAAATGTGTGAGTTTTGTGTCTGATATGTTTCAGCCACACGACATGTTCCCAACAAACGTTTTTTGATTTTGGAGAAAATATATATCCTTCCCGGTTCACTCAAACTGACCAATAAAATGCATCTTACTGCAATTCAAAGTGAACTTATAACATTACATTAGTGACTGAAAATAACATGCTAAATAATACGGTACTTGCCAGTGTAAAGAGACGGGCTGGATCCATTCAACAGGCCAAAATAATAATGCTCACCTTCAACAATGCTTCCAAACTCACAACAGCGTATCTAACAAAAACATCGTGTCAGCTGACAGTAAAGTTTATGACATCTGTAAAACAGGCGTTTATATTCCCAGGCTACGATAATCAATATAATTGATCATATTTTGATGCACATATTTTGTGTTATTTTTTAGCATGTACGTAAAGATGTGACACACAGCTGCTCAGGGAAAGACAGACAAAAAAGATCAGGAACGAGCAATAACGTGGAAATGAGAAAATGATCACAAATAACCACAATACAGACAAAAGCCCTCAAATGTGATATTACACAACTAAGGTCAAATATACTAGTCATCAGCTTTAATGCCAAGCAACGTACAAACCTGAAAAATCACCAATGACATGATCTAAATAACAAAATATTACGTCTAAAACAAATACTTATTTAAGGATAAAAATTCATAAACATCACAATTTAGTGTCTGATATTTATAAAGCAATAAACGACCGCACGTTTCCAATAGACAATATATAATTTAAACCCAAACGTGTCCTGAGATTTACGTTTTATTTCTTTAAACACCGATGGTTTAGCTGAGACGAAGCCCTTTCTGATAGAAAGCTCCACACAGGTCCTGCGACTTTTCTGCCATACTAATCGATCAGAATGCGGATATATCGATCACAGACCGGAGCAATAGATCACACGCTCTCAAACACACAGGTCTCTAAATACACCGCCCTGATTCCTTTAAAACAGCATCTGGGAGAATTACACAAATTGTAGTTTCTAACTACACAACAAGAGTTTATACAGCAGAGATTTTCAATTGAAACACTTGATAAAGGGCTTTTAAAATATCTTTGATACGTGGTTTAAAATAAAGCCACAGATTTCTTGTCGTTCTGTAATGTTCAGGCACCTATTTATATTACGGACGCTTTTGAGTAAAACCTTGACGTTTTATTTGAGTCCATAATACATCTAAAAACTGACTAAACGGACTTACTGCAAATACTTATTAGTTTACAAAGGTATAAATTCGTGATAAAATAAATGACTGTGTAGCTACATATGTCCACTTCGTGGTCCAAGTACTAACTTTTCCTCAGACCGACTAAAGTTAACCCGTCTTGCCCAACATTGTTTCACACATTATTACCCGTTATAGGTGTTTAAAAGGGCAAATTCTGGTAGATTTTATTGTCTAAGCAAAGACGAAATGAATTTCTCACCAAACTCACGCGAATAGCGGGTTGCAATGGTCAGTTTAACGGGGCGGCTTGACTTCTGCCAATAAACCGATTCAAGTAAATTTACTTTAGGGTTTGATCGATCAGTGAAGTGATACTTCTAAAGCAGTCCAGCTATTTTGAGTCTATCTTTGTCACACTTTGTGATATAAACAAATCGTACATTTATAAACACCGCGAAGCTTTATAACGCTCCCAAACAACAACAGTTTAAACAGCCTATAAAACCCTATAAAATACGCTATAAACATAAAGGCATAAGCTTGAGAAGATCATTAAAATGTGAACCACTATAACGAAATTAAAAACTGTAGTCAACAAAATGAATGAATTAAAAATGTGCATTAGTTTTGGATAACGGCATTAAAGAAAGGGAGATTCTGAAGAATAAACTCAGTATAGCTGTATTTTCAGTCAAATTCGTTTCTAGAAATATATTGATCACTATTGGCTATTGATTATCGGCCCATTGCATGTTAATTAAATCAGAATCGCCGTCATTTATCATCATGGCGGCCTCGGTTCCTGTTCAAGCTTGGAGAGATTTTAGCTTCACGCGTGTGTGACTTTTGTGTTAGTTCTTCTGCATTATAAAGCAACCGGTGGACACAGTAACTGTGGGAAATAATTGTGCATGTACACACACACACTCTCAGAAATGCAAAGTACAATATTGTGTCTCTATGGTATCGCTTTTCTCTATTTGGATATCGACGGCGTTAATATTTCATACAGCGTGAGCCACAGGGTACGTCTAGTTCATTTAAATATTCGAGCGAAAATTAAATCAGGTTCTGCTCTCTTATAATTTATGCAGCATGAGAAATGTTACATTATGGGCTCCTATATATTATTCAGGGAATCCAAAAATTAACTGTGGAAAAACACAAACTTTTTGCTCTTTACTGTATTCAGATTTTGCTCTGCACGTTTAAAATATTCAGCACGGGAAAACAACCTTTGGACCTTTGAACCCACGCAGGCCCAGTAAGAAAATTACATTAAAATAACAGAATAATATACTTGCAGTTTAGAACAAAGGCATATATCTGAATGCTTCTGGTATTGCAACAAAGCGTTTTTACGAAACGTTTGTTTAGTTTATGTCAGATGAGAAAATAGATCTTACAAAGCCTGCGTGACTTTCAGCCTGTTTGTAATTTCTGATAATACTAAAAAACACTGTATAAATATTTTAAGGGTAATTCTGCTCTTACAATGTTAACTTTATAATAAAGCTGAATGTTACTGACTTATAACCGACCGTAGCTGTAATGCTTATTATTTTCCTTTGTTTTCATGTAACAAATAAGTAAAGCCTTAGTCTACATACAATGTATATTCCCAAAGTTAAACTGATGTAATCTAATGTATTTATTATTACCTATTCATCACTAAAAGGCGTGCATGCCGTTGCAATGGCAAAAGGCTTAACAGAGATGTTACAGTATATCTTTACATTAAACCGCATTCAATACCCCGTCATAGCAGAGCAGGATTTTGTAAATAAAAGGGAACAGATCAATGCAAATGATCAATTGTGGTTGTGTTCGGATATATGAGCCAGAAATATCTAAAGCGTTTAGTCTTATGGGCCGCGCGGCCGCCACGTAACATTGTCGTGTGACCGGCCTCTGCGTTCATTCCAATGGTTAAGATTAAAATAACACATGTATGTAAACATTAGCGCTTGTCTTACCTTTGCTCACGTAAACACGGTTTCATACACCTAAACACAGAAGAACATGCATTAGAGATCAGATTCAGTTTAAGCTGTTACATGTTGGGTAGGTGAAATAGAGACATAGACTTGAAACTGCGCAAAGCTGCGGCAAAATGTTGGGTCGGTAAGCGCCCTGTCACGTGAAGATGACGGGTGACGGGTACCGGGCGTCCAGTAAAGCCTAATTCATTTTCAATAACAGTGATTGTTAGGATCAATAAGGGAACAGCAATCCCAATGGACAAGGTTGTGTTTTGATGCCATTGTCCTGTTCCGAATTATAGCACAATTTTAATTCCTCACGTTGTTTGGATCGGTTGCAACGAAGCCAAACATCTTATGCTGAAGTTACATAAACTAATAAACTATAACTTTTTTTGCATTTTTGTTGCTTAAGGCATATAAGGTAAGAAACAACCTTCAACCGGAATATTCAACCTTCAACTAAATATTATATTAGTCTATTTTTACATTTTCAAAAAAACAGAAAATGGCAAAATATTAGGTCAAATCAAAGCGTTTAAACCGTGTAACGTTTTCATGTATTTAGCTTTATGTTTTTATTTACTTGTTTATTTATTGACAGTAATAAATACAGTCAAATAAAACTAACGGTTGTGTGAAAGTCGTGATGAACAGGATTCAGCTTTGCAAACTAACTCGTGGAAAAAAACTAATATATTACATGCGTTACCCATCGTTCACCGAACGATCAATTTATTGATCGACGGCTCAGCGCGTTTATAATTGTCGTGACCCGGAAATGATCATCTGAAAAAGACAGAACGGGCGTCATCATGTTAAGTCAAAATAACAACGACAATGGACAAAAATTACATTGTTGTTTTTAATACATTTACCAACTGATCATTTAAATGCAAAAGTATTTATATAATTTAGCAAATACAAGAAAATACAATGTATTGTGCATCCAAGCATCAGAAAAATGATTTATATCATCAAACCTAAAAATAATATTAATTTACCTTCGTCAATTGAAGACTCAACCTGTAAGGGAATGAAAAAGAAAGTTACTTAACTAACTGATAGTTGGTATTTCTTTCTTTCTAAAACAGGGCCTACATTTCATGTTTCACACTTCATATCCAAAGAGACTGAATTCTCCGTTGATGTAAAAACTGTGAATGATGGTGTTTAAATCGTGTCAACTGTGAGGTTAATTAAATCACAACAAACACCCTAAAGTGCAAATGGCCCTTTTTGTTGGATAGTCAAATGTTGTTAAAGGTTTTACAGAAATATGACATGATCAATCAGGCGATTTCAAAGGGAATTTGACTATCTTATCACCTTGGGCTTTGGGAAATCCATTAATATTTAACCATCAGGATGTCGCGCGCCGGCGCCAAGTTGGCAACTTTATCAGGAGCGACCGATGCATCACGTCTATAAAGGAATTCCCAATAATTCAGAACAACACTGCTGGTGTCAAAGCGTGCGGATAGCCCTGCCTCTCCATATAATTCAAAAACATTATCCCGGTCCATTCCCAAATACAGTACCAAGACAAATTGTGCAAGCGAGGTGTCTCTCCTCTGCGCGACAGACAGCTGTGACGTCAAACCCTTCACACTCTGCTCGAACCGGTGTGAGCGTACGGTGCGCGCGCCCGTGCGCACAGGCACACTGGCAGCTTAATATATTGCGCGGTCACGAGGCAGACACTCTCACTCGCTCGGCTTGTGCTGTCAGTATAGCGAGAGGCGCGCTAAGGCGAGAGGCACACGCGTTTGCGGACACCAGGCGTACGTGCATGTGCGTGGTGGGATTGAAGCGCTGAGATAACTCACTGAAATGCTGGATTGACTAACAGTGAAGATCTGCGGGATCAATGGCGCGCGGCTTGGAGATCGTTTAAAATTTATTGGAAGGGAGAGTGTGAGGGAGAAAGGGAGAGTGTGACGGGGCGAGTGGGTGAGGGAGAGAGAGAGAGAGAAGGAAAACAGTGTCTTTCAACAATGGAACTTACAATGGAAAACATTGGAAATCTCCACGGCGTGTCACACTCCCATCAAACGGGGGACTTGATGAACTCTCCGCACGCGCGACAGTCGGCGACGCACAGGAACTTGGTGTCGTCGCACGGGAGATCCGCGATGGTGTCCAGCATGGCTTCGATACTGGACGGGGCCGGGGAGTATCGCACGGACCATTCGCTGTCCGGTCCTCTCCATCCTGCCATGACCATGTCGTGCGATTCGAGCATGAGTCTGAGCAGCACCTACACCACACTGACGCCGCTTCAGCACCACCTGCCTCCCATATCCAACGTCTCGGAGAAATTTCACCATCACCCGCATCCGCACGCGCATCATCACCCCGCGCACCAGCGTCTCACCGCCGGCAACGTCAGCGGGAGCTTCACGCTGATGCGGGACGACCGCGGCCTCGCGTCCATGGGCAATTTATACGGCCACTACTCCAAAGACTTGTCCGGGATGGGGCAGCCGTTATCACCTCTTTCCAACGGCCTGGGGTCTTTGCACAACTCTCAACAGACTCTGGGCGCGTACGGTCCCGGTGCACACCTGGGGAACGACAAGATGATCTCCGCCGGAGGCTTCGAGTCTCACGCTGCGATGCTCGGTAGGGGCGAAGAGCACCTGACGCGGGGTCTGGGGGGACCCGGACCAGGCCTCATGTCTTCTCTAAACGGCATCCACCACCACAGCCACTCGCATTCTCAGGCGAACGGGTCGGTGCTGTCAGAGCGCGACAGACAGGCGGCAGGAGGCGGCGGGCAGGGAGGTGGGTCAGGACAGGTTGAAGAGATCAACACCAAAGAGGTGGCCCAGCGTATAACCGCGGAGTTAAAAAGGTACAGCATCCCACAAGCGATCTTTGCCCAGAGGATCTTGTGTCGATCTCAAGGAACTCTCTCAGATCTTCTACGCAATCCCAAACCGTGGAGTAAACTGAAGTCGGGCCGTGAGACCTTCAGGAGGATGTGGAAGTGGCTGCAGGAACCAGAGTTCCAGCGCATGTCGGCCCTTAGGCTTGCAGGTGAGTCAAGGTGACCTAAGTCTTCTCGAGTCATTTTATAGCCCATAAGGAATTTACTTATTATCGTTGTGTGACACAGGTGCTATAGATCCACAGGCCTAGACTGAGTGAATCAAACATCACACACAAAATCTATATCACATTCTGCTCAGCTGTCTAAATAAACATATCACACACTGGACCAAAAACAGCCCTGAAAAACAACAACACATTTTTATCTGTCACAATTCTTTTCTGATGGACCTTGAATTTTTGCATGGCAGTTATTTGTTATTAAACAAACTATACAGTAACATCAAAACGCTATTGCTATTCGAGATAAATAAAATAATAAATATGAAATTAAACAAGCTGATAAAAAAATTACAAGCGTATTAAAATTACTAGAACGAATAATGTTTGAATTGATATTACAAAATGGGTTCACTGTGTTAAACCTATATGTAATAAATATAACACCTCATTTTTTAACACAAGTAACTGACTTCAGTTAAACTAATAACTATATCAACACACAAAATACACCACATGTGGCCTGTAGTCGCTTGTTCACCGTATAGGAGAAATGAGTGCGTCTATAAGTTAAAGATCTAATAGTGAAGAGTCATAAAGTTCCTCTCACCCTTTAACAGCATGATTTCAGTTCCCCTGAAAGAAAGTGTTACAAAAAAGCTTTTCAACCTGTATTTCTTATGGCTTAAATTTCCTCCAAACTGAGAATGTCCCTCAAGCGACTGAAATCAGGACATTAAAACCTATTAATAAAAAGTGTAAATAAACAGTGATTGTTTTCAGCGTTCAACCTGATAACGGTGTAGCACATAGTCTGTTGACCGGCTCAACCTGTCGTCTCACGTCGTATTTCAGTTGTGGATTCAATTAACCAGGATATAGTGGCATATTTTAGTTCCGGTCAATGCCCAGTTGAAAAGCACTTAATGGAATGTAAATTGTTCCTTTGCGCATTTAAAGTGGTTCTGGTAAATAAAGATTTAAACGCTATTCAATTGTCTTCTTAAGTGCCGTTGCTGTTAAAGCTAATTGGGCATCGGTATTTTTATTTCTTCCACACCCTATTAAAGGGAACTTTCCCTGAATGAGAACAGGGAACTATTGCTACAGGTAGAAGCGTTTAATGGAGTTCAGTTCCATAGTTCCACCGTTCCACCGTTCCACCGTTCCAGTTCCAGCGAAGGGCCCTAATACTTCACAAAGCGCGTTCATGTTACATGCAATCGAGTTACTATAATTCATTTATCGACTGTAACACGAACAATGTTTTGGAACATGTGAGGCTTTTTGAACAGTATGGGGTATTTGTCGTATATTGTAGTATTTATATTAGACCAAAACATGGGACACAATATAATTTTTAAGAGTGTAAAAATATAAAAGCTAGCAATTTATTGAGATCGCGCTCCTACAAACCTGAATTGGCGCATTTGCTATTTTCCTGTGCAAAAAAGCGCGTGCATGATCTGTAGTAAATGTAGGAAATAATTACTATAATATGCAAATGTCACTCGCACGATTTAACTTACTGCATTTAAATGAGCCATTAATGCACGCGCGCGTGCAGGAGTTGGGGGTTGCGTTTCACGGGGAGTCTGGGAATACTCGTTCACTCCATCAATCAATACATTCAAATTACTTTTCCAAATTCATCACAGTCGCAAAAATCAATGCCGTGGCACAGCTTGGCTAATGTGAAAATGCCCGTGTCTGTGGGACCATTTGGTATTGTTCTTCCAGGGCACTGAACCGTTTTGCGACAGTGTGGGTCAGTTCGTGGCACTTAAAAATACAATAATTTCATACACTGCGTCGATGCAACCGGCTGACTTTGCGATTATTTCGTATGAATTTATAAAAAACGCCGATTCCTCTCCGAGTCCCAAACAGCGAGTGTTATTGCAAATAAATAATGAATATGATATTAAAAACATGTCAGGCATAAGCAGAATATACATCTCCCCCATTTTTCAGGTTAAACCTAATTTTGAAAGAAAAAGTGCAATCTTTGAATAATGCGCAATGCAGGCGACGCGCCGCGCGGTTGGGAGGGACGTTTAAAGATGCATTAACGATGAAAAACAATTCGTCGCAGCATCTGTGTTGTATTCCACACTCCATCTCAATGTATTTGGTCCAATCAATACACCGATCGATAAAGATAGCCAGTACATCTATCAATTATACCGCCTCAGCACTCTCTCCCATTGGACTCTGGATTTACCCACTGTTTGGATTGGAAAGAAGGCAGATTTTACCGTGTATCCTAAAGTCAGTCTGGATTTCTATACGCAATGCACCACAAAAACAAACCGGATTTGGCCTTATTGTTCCTTCAGAAGCTTAAATCAGTGACCAAATATAATTTTAAGACATCTGAACGCCTGCTTACCATGTATCGTGAGAAATATATCCGGACCACTGTCGTGCCAGTAAGTACGCGCACGTTCCCATTTGCCCACCTGGGTGAGAAAGAAAAAAACAGTCAAAGTTGGGATAAAACCGAGCGCGATTTGGATATCCCCTGACACGTTATAAGTGGGCTGTTTGCTTTTCAGTCAACATCATCATCAAAATAACTTCCAGTCTCGCCCCCAGTTTCCAGCCCACGAGGATGGGCGCGATTGATTTAGGATTAGCGAATCGAGGCATTTTCAGGGAGACGGGCTTTGGCAGGCCGTGAAAATGATCGATGCTGCCCTTAATAATTGATAGAGCCAGAAGAGAAAATGAAGATGCGGTCACCTGTTTGGTAAACAAATATACAAGGGGCTTTTTTTCCCATCTGATCGTCTCGTACAGCCGTATCGCGACACACGCCGTTGCGTCTAACAAACAGTGAATTTGTACCTATTGATTTCCACTGCACGATTTTCTATTTCAACAGCTTGAGTTGTATAAAATGTAACGTTTGCCATATCTTCTGCATACCATCAACCATTAACAATTTAACCCAAAGGCTTCCATAAAGTTCCCTTTAATTTTGCGAAAAAATTGTTCATTTTTAATGGCAAATTTGTGATTCTCCCATTTGCAAACGAGGCCTTTGTTAAAGACCTATTGTTCTCGGTAGACTCACCTGCGGTAGATTTACGTCTGCAGTAAGACGTTTACTACTGTACAGTACGTACAGACAACGGGAATATCCTGTCATCCCAGATGTAACCTAATTAACCTGCACATTTGAACAGAGGCCATCTTCCCTAGCTGGGCAACAGGGTAGGCGACACACACCCCCTTAAGATCTGACACGTTGCTTCATAATGCTTGCAATACTGTCTCCGCGAGCTAAGATTTTCATGATCAATCTCTCTGCTCGCCCGCCAAAATGGATCGATAGGAGAGAGTGACCTTTAAATCAAATTGCTAAGAGACCACGCTGCCTAGGAGGAGAGCGTCAAAGGGTTAAATTGCATTGCGTCACTACTAACTTCTACCAAAGGGGGATTAAATAATTTGATCAGAACCGATATTATATAACAACCGCCCCCAACGCGCTCCAGTCACGGCGCAACGCATGGGGGCATGTAGTAATTTTGTGATCCTATTACAGTAACCTAAAAAGCTATACGTTCCTATTTGTCATGCAACCGGTGTTCGCATTCGGTTAACTCGGTTCATTTAATTGTACTTTTATAAACAAGTTTCTACTTGACGTATCTTGCATGTGCAATATAATACAATGTGCAATATAATACAATGTGCAATATAATATAATGTGCAATATAATATAATGTGCAATATAATATAATGTGCAATATAATATAAAGGACTGACGGATTGTTTTGCGTTTAAAATTGGAAGTAATCTGAAGCAGTATTATAAAGTTAGACCCTAATCCACTAAAGAGACCCTTTTAAACAAAGATACTTTCGGTAGAAAGTGAGGCATTTCTAAGTACAACATCGTAAGTTTAAACCACAATGTGGCGCAGCGCGTATTTATTATTTACTTTACAAGCTTTTGTAAAATAATAGCCTACGAACCAGCCAATGTGGTCAAAACCACCTTCCCCGCAGAGAGACATAGATCAGTCGGTTTTGACATCTTGAGGCAACAGGGGTCGTTTAACCGAGCAGCGACTCTATGCAATTACTGACAAACGTGTTTACAGCACGGGAATGGTTGGAAGTAGTGGGAAAAGTTTATACAATTTAAGGACGTTCATGTCTTAGTTGCAGTTGTTAAACTTTTTAAAAATGTCTTGAAGTGAATTGTCCATGGGCTACAACCACATCTCTGAGCAAAAAATAAACCCATTGATTAATCCTGTGGTATTTTCAGAGGTTTTGAGTGCTGAAGACATTGACATGGGAGTTGGGTCCCTCGACCCTTTAGACTTGTTAAACTCACTTCACTGTAACTGCGGGTCAAGTAGTCCTTAAAGCCAGACTAACGCCTGTGCGTCAATATAGGCCTGCTGGGATGTTAATCTCAAACAACTGCGTTATTAGACCATTCACTTACTGCTGCCATCGCTAGACGTCAATCGTGTTATGACCCGTATGTCAACAACAACCCCAAATTAAATCAAGACGTTTCCTACACGTGTAACGTTTCAAACACCCGTCTGAACAGTAGCAGGTATCTGTCTATAGCTCACAGGTTTGCCCCTGTACCTCGCCCACCGCAATCCTCTACCGCTAACTCAGCAGAATCGGCTACTGTCAAAACATCGACCTTTGAGACGATTAGCACCAAGTCACGCTGATAAAAACGGCGGACGTCCAATAAATCAAATCTGAGAGAAAGATAAAATCAATCCGTGATAAGTCCTTAAGAAATAGACGCCCGGCAGTGGGTTGTTTAACTTTTAAAAGTCATCGGTTGAGTCAGACCACCTGATAGAAAGGTGGAAAGGGTAAACAAAGGTGCACCAGGGGTCTGTCAGCAAGCCTCGCCTACATTACGCCAAGTTATGAACATAACTAGTTTCTAATGGACTGGGGCTGTTTAAACGGACTGTTTGAGAGACTCACGCCTTGCTGCAAACGTAGCGCGTTTGTGCGTAAACGTGGCTGGCAAGTTGCGCAATCGCTGCCCATCATTTAATTTAGCGCATCATTTAAAGGAAGTTGCTCCTGTTTTTGGCTCTTTATTTCATTTCACTTGCGAATGTAATTTTTAAAGACCTACAAGACAATCCGCCGAGGACGCAGACGTGATAAATACGCAAATGCGCACAGCATGCAAAACAAACCCATTTAAATTGAATACAAATCGGATAACGGCACATGTTCATATGACACACTGACTTTATAACCATCGTTGGATGGGCCTCTACGGGAGCCACTCCGCTCCCAATTTCAGCTCAGCCGCGCTGCGCGCATCGATCCGAGCAGACTGGTCGGCTGAGCGGCGCGGCCAGTCATCGATCTCTCACACTCCCCCGGTTCCTCCCACCAGAAACCCGAGAGCGCGCACATGCACCTCCAGCGTTCACGTTTTATTTATTTATTTGGACTTTGGGAAGCAGGTGAAGTCGAGGGCCCTTGGACTTAACCCTTGAGTTCGGTTATTATAGCTCCAATTAAGCGCGATGATGAACCTAAGTTTAACCCTCGAAGACAGGGACTTGCCACGGGCCTACAAGCCTTCGAGCGAATACAAATGTGGGGCACTTCAAACGTTTACTGCTGCCTTTGATGGATAGCTGGGTACACGTATCGTTTGCGCTTTTTATAAATCACTGTAACCTTCAAAGAAATACTGTACTGCGTTATTAATAATTTATGGCATGGCAACGATTCCTATCATTGGCTTTGAACGCAAGACACGAATAACCATCTGAAAGCTAGAAAGACGGATTCTGATCTACCCCACTATACACATTTACTACAGTATTAAAGATATTAATAATATATTATAAATACGCAACGTTTGACTTGCTTCGTTCCCACACTGGTAGGATTCACGACAAACAATTAGCAATAATTTCTCGCTTCCAATAAACGATTTGCTTCATGGCCTCGGATGTTTTTTTCAGATTAGCTGAACATTAGCATACAGATCTTTCCTTATTGCGTTAGACCCAGAGACAAGGAGCCCGGAGCACAGGTTTGGTTTATAAGAGCAGCTTCACCTATTAACAGCACATAACTGTCCAAACCGATTATTAAAGAAGTAAATAATAAAGAATTAAACTCTTATCATCTGTCGTCAGATTTATTATAACTTTTCATTCCTAATACCCTTTATAAACCAAACACGTATTGACTATTTAAAATGCCTGGAAATCGTTTGCAAACGCACAACAAACATTGATAAAATAAACAAACCAAAAAGATAGAAGGATTAAACTACGTGGCTTTGTTCTTTCAGTACAAAACAAATCAGTATTTCTACACTCGAATAGATTTAGTCGAGCAATAAAGCTTAGTCTATTGAAAAAAGGACATAAATTATTGCATTTTAATTTCTGAAGAACCATTACTTTCATTCTTGCGGTCAAATTGAAGACGGAGGTAATTTACACCAACGCAGGACTGGAGGTTTGCAGCTACATGGAGATTTTTCCAGGCATTATTCGGAATCACCGTGTTCCCATTTGTCATTCCCAACACTGCACATCACGAGCAGAGCTATTAAACTGGTATTATTTCAAACGTAGCCTCCGTTCCCCATTGGTACAGAACGGGCCTGCCGTAGTTTCTGCCTCATTACCAGAACAATTTTCATGAAACTATAATTAATTACATGAAATGAATTTCAGAAACGAATTATTTACGGATTTATCGACCTGTATTGAACGCAACGGGCCTGCCCTCCATCCTTCGCGTGTTGCCAGAAAGCTATTGCAAGGCAAAAACCTTTTTCTCGTTTTCTCCCTCTTTATAAATAAATAAGTGCATTAACATCAAAACAGAAAGTTTTATAGCCTTGTAGCATCGTCACTGTTTAAACGCACATACATGAACGTTTCAGCAGTCTGACGCTATTGTACTAGTTTCAACTAGACTGGTGGGGAAACGTTTAATATTTTGTCGTTTACAATTAATACAAATAATAAAGATGCTGGCCTTTAAGATACTGTATATTGAAGGAAAAATATGAATGCATTTATGGATAAAATAATAATATCATAAACTATTGTTTTGATGCCAAGTCGGTTCAGTCGTAATTCATAATTCAGCTACAATTGAGGAAATAATGTTATGCGTAATTTGCAACGCTGATTAAACGTGTTATTTTTAGCACATCACGCCATCGTTCCCTTCCAAACGCTTCGGTTCATTTTTATACCACTCGTTGTATTATTTGTTTCCTTACTATATGTGTGTCTCTCTGCTCACTGTAGCTCTAAAGTCTGCAGCCATCGATTTTTTCCCTTTTCCACGCCGAGCTTGGTTCAGTAATCAGGGCCTCCTTCCCAACCGATCGATCAGTATTGATCACAAAATCTTACGCCTGTAAACCGTTTACACTCGGGAATAACGCCAGCGACACCTGCTGGTGGACCCGAGCAACCACAAGAATCACAGTTTAGCCATGAATTAAAAGAAGCTTGGGAAACGTTCGCCGTACAACGTTTGGAAAACAAAAGCTGTGATAAATCGTTCCCAATCGTCCCCTCTTTTAGCCGAGCAACGTTTGGCGACTCATCGCAATCTAGAAACCTTTAAAGCGTCATCGTTCACTTTCGAGACACGTTTATACGATTGAAGTAACGTTACGCGAAAACAAATCTTATTGGGTTGAGGAGCGCCAGCGTTTAAACGATAGGGGTTCGATGCGTTTAACTGCGCGCGTGCGCTTGGCGCGTGCGCGCACATGAACGCAGAGTGGCCGATGCAGATTGTGAATATGATGGATGCGGTCCAGGCAGTTAGACGCCTGTAGTAAACAGATTTGACTGCGAGAGGTGATGTGATCAATGGAGCTCAGCTCACTGTAATCAGATACGAGGCACCGCGGTTTGGCTCCAAGTCGCACGGACAGACGCGACTGTGGGGCGACAAGTTGCTCGTGCTGTCGTGGGGCATCGAGGGGCGATATGTTCACAACTGCTTCAATTTGAGACCTTAGCGATATTAAAATAATACTAAAAACTGATACTTCTGATTGTGGGTCACTTTAGTAACAAACAAAAAGCCCCAACAGTTTATTTGTGCATCCAAGCTGTAAATGAGCTAAAATAATTCTTGGCTTACTCATGTTACTCATGCACAACACTTCCAGTGTTTACTGCCCTCAAGTAGGCAGCCAGACTATCTTCTGTTTGCCAGGACAGAAACACACAGGGAGGCGAGCTTAGTTCTGAAATATCTGCCTCTCTCAGGTCTGTGCCCTCCAGTGGCCTCTGTTTGAAGTCGCAGACTGTAAGACCTGCTGGAGGGGCGTTCAGACCAAAGTCTCTGTGGACAACCCTACCTCCAAATACACACTAAAATAGGATGAGTCAATACCCCCCTTGTGCTTTCTTTCCTCTCTTTCTTTCCTCTCTTTCTCTCTCTCTTCTCCCTCTCTCTCTCTCTCTCTCACACACACACACACACACTCACACACAAAAGGCCCTTACATTTATAAACCAGTCACTCACTCTCCTACTGTGAGTCCAAACTGCATTAATATTGAATCAAACAGTGGTGTCTCCAACGACCAGTCTGAGGTTCGCGCCACTGCAGACTCTGTCTGCTCTCTTTAAAGGGCTGATTTTTGACCTCTGGGGAGACAGAATGGATTTGTCTTAAATCACTATTAATCCACAGCCAAACAACAGAGAGAAAATTTCAGCTCACAGCTAAAGCTTCTCATCTGTGGAATTTGCTCTGAAATAGGTCATTTCAGTATGTAGAGTAAACATGAGGCTAATGAATTTCTCCTCCATCTTCTTTCTTCCCCTTGTCTTGTTCGTCCTCCCTCCCTTGTTCTCTCTCTCCACACAGCCTGCAAGCGCAAAGAACAGGAGCAGCACAAGGAACGAAATCTGGCACCCAAAAAGCAGCGGCTGGTGTTTACCGACCTGCAGCGTCGCACCCTCATCGCCATTTTCAAGGAGAACAAGCGGCCCTCAAAGGAAATGCAGCTGACCATCTCCCAGCAGCTGGGCCTGGAACTCAGCACCGTCAGCAACTTCTTCATGAACGCCCGGCGCCGCTGCGTCGACCGCTGGCACGACGAACACCATCACGGACACGGAGCCAGCCCGGGTCAGCCGGGCACCTCCGCAACCACCTTCTCCAAAGCCTAAGTCTAAACCCCCTTTCCCCCGGGTGCCGGAGGCCGGACGATTTTGAGTCCGATCTCATGCGGTCGCCCGTCGCGTGCCAATCAATCCCATCGCTGTCAGAGACAGCAACGTTTCACGCAAATGCAACTTTCTCTGGACTGTTATGAACCAATCCAAAACTCTCTACATGATTAAGCACCTAAATCCACAACCATGGAAAGGCAACTAGTCAAAGAAATCCCAAAAAACCTAGTGAACTGTAGAGGTTTGACTTCATAGTCTTTTTGTTGGTGCATAGTCTTCACGTCGCACATAATTGCGTGGTGGAAAACAAACGAGCCCCTCGCAGGGCGCAGCACAGAAGGCTTGTTACTCAAGAAAGCTTGTCAAAGAAAGCCACATTCTACATCATCACTCTTCGCCCACAGTGGCACAATTCCCTAATGGCCGCCTGTTTCACGAAGACTCTCAGATCATATGCTAAGCTAATGAATTGAGAGACTAATCAATACGGACAGAAAAGCGAAGGACGTTGACCTCTGCCGAAGGTGAAATGGAACGAGCTCCTTCAACAAGGACGCGTTTGGCCAGCAAGGCTCTCCGTTTGGTTTATTTTGCACAGATGTAAATGGAGACCTGCTTGACATACGTTTCGTGGCACTTGCGGTTAACGTGTGTTAACTGAGCAACGAGGTTTAGGTGCCGGTCTGGGACACACAAGCCCAGATTGTCTCAATCTACAATCAGCACATTACAACCAAAGCAAATAGCGTATCGGTAAACAACTGCCATCCAGGTAATTTTGAACTGGGGGCTAAATACTGGACCACCTCCAGCAATGGTGCACTGACTTTGAAAGATTGCGACCTGTGACATTTCAACTACGAACAGAGTATTTTTCATTCCGTATAATCACAATAGGCCAAAGGTCAAAACAGCCAAACACAATGAGAGGCACATTTTAAACACATATGGAAATATTTGTTACACAACGGTACACCCACACACAACTGCAACCCTACTGACAAATCAAACGTTTCGTTTATCCTGCAATGTGGACGAGGGGTAAACTCAGTCCAAAATGTTACAGAAAATCTAGTGCCAATAATATTTGCCTTAATATAAGAGTTCACACAACTTCCGCCAGAATCCATCCCCCTATCCTAAACTGGCATTATGTGCCATAGCAACCAACAATCATCTTTTAAACAAATGAGAATCTTTTTTTAAACAAAAATATAAAAAAGAATAATTCAGCTCAGCAAATCAATAATGAAAAGGGAGAAACATACACAACAGAAACAGCGGAGAAACAAGCTCACTGTAATATACATCGATCTACCATATCTATGTTTTCCATTCTACTCTTCATCCATCCCCAACTTGCTTTTTCTTCATAATATTAAAGCGGGTAATTGGTACAAAATATTTCTATTTCTTATGAAACTTGTGATCTGTTGTGCATATGTAAGGCACTTTGTGGATCATTTGGAAAATTCATTTAAAAAAAGAGACTTTCTAAAAGAACAGCAGAACTTTGAAGGACAGCAGATGGACATGGAACATCTCTGCATTGCATGTGAACTTACACAGGTCACCATGGATGGAACCTTCACCAGGAACGGAGGGGCTGTAAGGAGATCTCTCTCGCGCTCTGTTGGAGAGAAAACAAAACCAGAATTTCACCCAAAATCCTCAAAAAAACCCTGCCAAAATGGGTGCGAAACAAGGGCACAACCTCACCTCCATGGGGAGATGTTCAAAAACGAAGAGGAGCTTTTTCAGCATCTTTGAATGCAACAGTAGCATTTCTGGGAATTGTGGAAGACTTGCTAAACAGATATGAGTGGGCATTGTTAGTACAGCTAAATTGTGAGCTTAACGATGCTTTGAGCATTGAGATGTGAGAAGACAGCAGGTTTGTGATACACAAATCAACAGGCATCTGTATGTACATTAGCTGATAAAGAAAAAATGACCTTTTGTTTGTAGTGAGAACCAGTGTGGCTACCTCACTGAGCTGGGTGGTTTGTGTAACGGCCACTGATACCAAAGATTTTTGTCCTGCCGGTCCTGTGCTGCCAAAGGGAGAGATGTACACCAAATATCAGAAACCCCATAGCGAAACCAAAGCTGTTACGGATGCAAACACACGTAGGCTAACGTATACACACACGCTCACAGCGCAGTCAGACTGCAAAGCACCGCATGGAGGGATGCGGCTGCAATGCAGATTGAGTTGAGTGCCTTTATTCTTCAACAACGGGTGGGACTGCTCTGGAGTACACACACACACATACACACACACGCTTACACTTGCACAAACACATGCATACACTTACACACATACACACACGCACACACACACACACACACACATTCATACAAACCTGCAGCAGGTAAGCATAATTAGTTGGAAACAGGGTGAGTAATGATATTTTTAAGCACTTAAGTGTTTAAGGACTTAAAATGCACACCTTATTTATTGTTCTATTATCATTATTTAATTGTAATTTACTGTTACTATTACTTAAATTATTCACATTTAAATTATTAATAATTTAAGTTAAGACATTTTTTTAGCTTGTTCAGTCAAGATCTCTGTGAAGTTTATCCAATTATCTTTAAATCACAGCAAAGACTTTTTCTAAAACCATACGCTCACCCTGATTCCAACTCGATGCACCTCGCTGCTGTATCAACACACGGCCTATCTTCCTAAAATAGTTTTATCCTAAATCAACCGGCTGCCTTTAAATTGGTCTGGCCCAGCATATACAAATGGAACTTTAATTTAGCCAGTGTGGTGTCAGATCAGTTTAGCCCTAATTAGCGAGGCGTTTCGCGTCCTATAGCTAACTTTCTACATTGATTTAGATCTAGATCAATGGGAAGGAACATAAGGGCCAGCGTTGAAACAGGAAGTTTTATTTCTCAATAGTAGATGAAAGCGGTTTAACCCATAAGGACCCACGGTGACACTGGTGTCACACCAGATTTTGATTACCTGGAAAGGTGTTTTTAAAGCATTAACTCCACACTTTTAACTCATGAAGTCCCACAGTGACGTTTAATGAACTTCCTGGTTCAGTCATGTGACAATGTGTGCATTTTTGTTGCCATGGCAACATTTCCACTAGGCCAACCAAGAAAACCTCATTTTGGAAATGTCGCCATGGCAATGAAAAAAAAAAAAATCACACATTGTCACATGACTCGTTCACTGATGTTTTGTGAGTGTCACTTAGGGACTTCCTGAGTTAAAAGGGACAATAATTCTTTAAAAATACCTTTCTAGGTGATCAAAAGTGCATGTGACACCGGCGACACCGTGGACTCTTATGGATTAAGGAAAAAGAAGCCAGTTTAGACACACAACAGACCATTTCCCTCTAAATTTCTCCCGGCGGAGACAAAAGGACTTGGCAGGCAGGTGTTGACAATTGATTCTGAAATACCTCAAATGTTTTGTGTAAAGTTTATGTAATTTAGATTAAACTAATGCTAATTACAATGAGTACACTAACACTACTAAGACTAATAATAGTTAGTTTTTGAACTTGTGACTTGAAGCTTTATACTGTTAAATTGTGTTTTTGTTGTTGTCGTTTGGTTTTACTCATTTGCCAATTTCTTGTTTATTATTATTATTATTATTATTGCTATTACATAATATTATTTTGATTTATGGTGGTACGTAATTGTTTATAAAAGAAAGACGTTTGAATGTTTTTAATGAAAAACGCAAAAGAAAGTCACAACGAGAGCGGAAGAAAAAGTGGGAAAATAGTTATAAAAAATTTCATTTAAAAAAGCGCAGATAAAAAAATACCAAAAATCAAAGCTAACGTTAATTTCCAAAACGTGCATTTGGACAAGAACGATTCGAAACAAAATTCGTTTTCACCCAATCATTTGATGTTAACATTATTTCTTTGTCTCTTATAAATTTCTTTGTTTTTTCCACTGTTCTTTCAAGCGAATTCTTGATTGTGTTACGTGCTCCTAGCATTAATTTAAAAGATGAAAAAACGAACTCCTCCCATTTAAAGTGGTGGAGACATTTTTTTCTGCATGACTATTGTATACTGTATAGAGTAAAACTGGATTGAACTGGACTTGGTGGGCGCGATAGGACGAACAGACCCCGGGGGAGGTTGGAGACGGGTGGGAAGTGTTAGGGTTGGCGATGGAGGGGTCTTTGTTTTGTAGAGTTTTCAGTCGCTGTTGTTTTTCACTGGTTGTGTGCATGTATCGTTGGAACCCTCTCTGACCTCCTTGTATTTCTTTTATGTATATAACTTCTTTATAGTGGGCATGGCCGTGTGTCCTGGGCGAGCAGAACTTGGTCATGGACCCGATGTACACGTCTTCTCTTCTGAAATGTAATCTTGTGTGCATTTGTTTACATGCGGCGCGTTTCTCCGTTCGGGTTGCGCGCCAATTCATGCAAAGCTGGAACTCTACCAGCCAGTCTTTTGCAGCAGACCCCTCCAACCAAAAATGGTCTTTCATCGACTGTAAAACAGCATCATGCACACATACATCGCGTTTCTCTTGGGGTCTGTCTGCAGATCCAATCCCCCCTCCCAGTCACACTGTGCTCTTCCTCTTCTGTCACCTGTCAATCAATCAGAACCAAGTGTCTTTGTGATGGTAGAAGACAATCAGTTTCAAAACAAGGAGAAAAACGGTGTGGAGAAGACAGGCTTGGAGGAGGAGGAGAAACGGAAGGATGAAGGAAAGAGGCTCTCGTTGGTTTTGATAGGTGTACAACGTTAACCAATTTAGCATAAATTCTTCCCTGTTAGTCTACGACTATTAAAGTCTCAATCAAATAAAATTTCCAAAACAAATTTAGACCCATCAGTCAAATTTAGCAAATTTAGCATTGTGTTTTGATGCTAATGCTAATGGTATACTTTGGTGTTTAGCTACACTGTTCTCTCACCTGCTCCCACACTGCCAGAGCAACGGAAAAGAGCTAGCGCTAGCACACGGTTGCACTAGCAACGCTCTCTAATAACCGCAAACCAGTCAATATAGAGCAGCTGAGGCTGAGGCAAAGAGAACTATGCAAAAGAAAAGAAAAAAGTTCTTTACCTCAAATCTTTATTGATGATTCACATTCAGGCTTCTTTTCCCGTTCCTCAGTCACTGGGGTGTTTGTGTTGTATCAAAATCTGACTTTCTGTGAAATGATGACTCCTGTTTCTCCATTTTATGGTTAAGATGAGGATTAGGTGTAGGGGTGGGCTTTACATACAAAGACCAATCATGTAGCTGCCTCCCCAGTGTAGTAACCAATCAGAAGCAGGGGAGTCGTAATCTCACAGGGAGTCATTTTTTGATACAACACCTCCACCAATCCCAGACTTCTTGTTGTGTACCTGTAAACACAGTGTGGCAGATCAGCACAGGTTGTTGATACTGAAACACTGAAGGCAGGGAACAGGGTGTGCAAAGTTAAAAAGGCTCTTAATTAAAACTATTTTATGCACACAAACGCTAACTAGAGCACATCTACTCAAGCCAAAGATTGATCTGTAGGTAAAGACAATCCAACAAAACAGTCAATGGGTTCCCTAAGCTGTTGATTTGCAGTCCAGGCTGACTGTAGTTGACGCCTGAGGCGAGGATTTCTGACACACTAGAGGATAATAATTTTTAAAGCATCCAATCAGGGTCAAGACTTTCCCGATTGGTGAAACAGAAACCACGGAAAAAGGAACAACCAGCTTACGTTGGGAAGCGCCCACAGGTGCGTCCGGTTTTGAATATCCTATCAATGATGTGAAACCACACATACAAACTTGTTCTCAGGCAGCTGTTGAGGTCAAAGGGCATGTCTTGGAGAGCCTCTTTCCTCTTCTTGTCCAGCAGGGGGAGTCGGAGAGCCTGTGGCGCACTTCATTTAGTGCAAGTGGACACTCTCGAGTAGGAGACTAATGGGAGTAATAACTGTTACAGAAAAAAGCTAAAAATGGTAAAATGGGTAACTTGCGTGTTTTGAAATAAAATAAAAACCATTGTTGAACACTTTCACACTAGTGTCTGTTTATTTAGCAACATAAACAATGATTGAATTCTGTCATCTGCCTTTTATATCATTATCAAAACATTTACATAAACTAAATGTTTGCGATTTACATGTAATTTTAAATTGGCCATTAATAATAAAAAAATACCAATAAGAGCCAAATTGACTACATTACATGGCCAGATCTTGTTTAGAAGCAAAAAAACGAGACAGATACTATTTAAGTTGTATATATTTATTTGTAAAACATTAATATGTACTATACATAAAGTGCATCTATTTTCAAAAGGTTATTAACATTATAAATTATGAAATTATGGGGGACACTCATTCATTTGGCCCTATAATTTTCACAGTGTTAAGATAAATGGAGCTGCTGCACCTCAATGGTAGTGAAATGTTTATTCCATCCCCAATAAGGTTCAAAACTCACAACTCACAAAACTCACAATTTGGTAGTAAAACCTGTTGGTCTTTCACATTTCAGTGAGATGCATAATTTTTTCATGCCCTGTAACTACCGTTCATGTCTCTGTGTACAACCTGCGGAGATCCCTTCTTCAAACCATCTGCTGTAACTCTCTCGTCCTGCTGGGGCGCTGCAGAGTGGAGCCCGACTCCTGTGGTGATTAACTTTCCGAAGCCTTTTCCCTGGGACACGGCGTACGATGAACGACGTCGCAAAGTGCCTCTCTGAAACCACGACTGGAGTTCCACAGGTTCATTCATTGAGCTGTGAATCTACAAGTATGAAAACAATGCAGTTAGCATAACCAATGAGACTAGCAATATTATATGCTAATTGGACCAAAAATGTTTGTGATCAAAGCTGCAGTCTGTAACTTTTGAGTTATTTATATATATAAAAGAAGTTAAGCAGGTACATTATAGATCAGTATTCAACACAATCTCATACCTTACCCTGATTCAAGCGCTAAGCTTGTAACAAAGTTTTATCATTTGAGGTATCAGATCTGATTTCTTTCAGTTAGGCTTCATTAACTATGTGTAGCAAAGTACGTAAGCAAACCTACAATTTTATGTTTCAAACTGCAATGGGATAGAGAGGCTAAAGTTACAAACTGCAACTTTAAAAATCAAAATCCATTAGGGAACATCAACCTTATGTTTGTTGGGGTTGGTCAGCACAACACTTAGGGCTCTGATGGTCATGGAAGGAAGAACAGCAACGCATGTCGTCACGAATATCGTGAGCCAAACCTCTGGACAGCTGTAGGCATTTGTTGAAGATCCTGCCAATTCCAAGAAACAACCAACAGTGTTCAAGCTTTAAGGAAACGCGCTCAATAGCCACCATGATAACCAAACCACTGATATAAGTTATCAGCTAACTAGGGTCCAACACTGCCCCCTGGTGGCTCAACACAGATTATCAATATCTTTTCTAGGACACAGAGAGAATGAGGTGATACGTTTGAAGTCTTTTACTTGATTAAACTTTGTGCTTTCATTTAGAAAAATAAAATTTATAGGTATATATATATATATATATATATTGAGCAGAGATGAATACCTAGGAAAAAGTAGTCTTTTGGAGACATCGTAAACAAACGAGGGCTGTGCAGAGCAAACGTTGACAGGAAAAACGCAAGCAAGCTAAAAACGATTGCGGCAACGCTGTACTTGTTCCAGAATTTCGTATTCAGGATAACCTAGAAGAGACAGAAACAACCAGAAACAAGTCTTTCAGTTTTCACAGAGGGATTATCTGTCGAATCATGATGCTGAGAATGGCTTTCAGCAGATAAAGTAGAAGATACTTTCTCCAGACATTTTTTTGCATGAGGGCTACATATCAATCCATGTAAATCCTGTGGTCTTCAATCATACAAACTGAGGCAAGCAATCAAATGGGTTTGTGAATCAAGTTACCTCCACGGTGCTTGTAAACACTACTGATGTTTCCACAGTAACAGCTAGAGTCTGGAAATCTAGCACGGAGTGCTGCAATATTCCCATTGGGACGAAGAAAAGGATAATGGAGCTATACAAGGAGTACAGAAGCGTGACGGCCACAGCAAACGGATTGAAAAGTTTCTTTTTCTGTCCAACGGTGTAGATGTCCGGCCAGCTGAGGCAGCTCTTGGCACTCACATCCTATCACAGCGCAGACATAAACAGAAAAAACCTGATTAACCAATCAGCTGTGAGCTTTGTCCTTGATAAAAGTTCAAAGGTGATTGGTCAAAGGGCTCAGCAACGGACTCACCTGTTCAAAAATACCCAAGCACTGTATAGGCAAGGAGGTGTATGTTGTTGTGTAGAGACTAATAAACCAGCTCTCGTACATGGGCTGAAACAGAGGGCAAAAATGCATCATAGTAAAATAGCCATTTGTTACCAGTCAAAAAAGCAGAACATTTTTATAAACTAATACATTTAAAAAATCTGCAATTCATTTTTGCTTAAAATTAAACAGTTATTAGCAACTTTATAATAGATCAGTGTTCAAAACTGTCTCCTTGGTTTTCCCTGATTCACAAAGGCAAGCTTATAATTCATAATTTATACGGTCAAGTCCAATTTCCCAAAAAAAACGGTTTGGTTTCATTTGTTCATGAATTAAGCACACAAATAACCTGCAATTGTATATTTCAAACAGAGATGGTGACAGACAGGCCAAAAGTGACAGACTGCAACACAAATAATATTTTGTTCAAGATCCTAAATGGACTTATTCTTCCAACAAACCCTGTTCGTACATGACAGTTACGATCCTCTACCTGAGCACTGTAGCCGTTGTAGAAACTGTACCAGACGTGAAGCAGAGCAAAAGCAGTGGTTTTGTAGAGGAAATAGCGCAGAAACCTGCAGATACGGTAGTATGACCAATGCCCGTGAACCAACAACAGCCTGAGGAGAAACCTGAACTGTGCCAGAGCAAAATCCGCGTTCTGCACCGCCTGACTCCCCTCCACACCGCACAGACCCACACCGATATGTGCCGCTGCCATAGGAGAGTTTAAAGCTTGATATTTTCTCCAATTCTGTCATTTGTACTTCAGATCTTTAGTAGAGGAGATCAGGGTTTGACAGATTTCTCACTTTTGATCATGTTCACGTCATTGGCGCCGTCTCCTATCGCCATGGTGATGGACGTCGAATGCTTCCTTACCATCTCGACTACTTCGGCTTTTTGTGCCGGCGTCACGCGGCAACACAGCACAGACTGGCACTGAGCAGCCAAAGTGACAAACCTCGCACCCCATTCTGACGTTCGGGTAAGTTCCACCTGTAAAGTATGATGTAGTTCAACATAACAATACAGATTAAAATTGAACATTGATCATCCAAAACATGGACTTTTAGAGTCATGAACCAATAGTATCAGCTAAACCCTTTGAATTTCAGTTGTAACAATTAAACTTAAGGTTTATCTAATGGCATGTATTTCTGAGATGCTTACCAGTTCAGGGCCTGTGATGACCAGCGCAGTTTTGCTTTTGACCGGTCTGCTGCTTGTGATCCAAACCTCAGGCTCTTTAGACGTATCACAAACATCTGGACAAGGAGAATCCAGGAGCTGCCTGGAGATATTAACAACCAGCATGTTGCGTTATATTGCCTGCAAGTCTTTGTATTACACTGTTCATTCAAAATGAGGCGTGATGCATTTGTCTTGTTGCATGCCACTTGTTAGCGTGTCGCTCAGATTAGCACAGAAGTGATTTTTTAAATGGCACCTTATCACATCACACCTGACTTACGAAACTTCAACACTTTCTGACCTAAGCTCCTCCCCTTGAATCAGATTGGTGTCTGGATCCATCAGTTTGCATGCATAGCCTATGTTCACCGCCGTTTCTAAACAAACCAAAAACAGGAAAAGCTTATTCATTTAATCTGCCCCCGTTGGTTTGCTGCCCTAGCTGTGGGGAAACGCAACCTTTTTTGTCTCCTGTCAGCACCCAAACTTTCACCCCTGCCCTCCGTAGGGTTGCGATGGTTTCAGGGACGCCCTCCTGGAGCCGATCTTCAATGGCGGTCACACCGAGCAGCTGCACAAACAGACAAACATTACACAGAAGTTATATAACAGACGAAATTGATGCTAAACACCTCTGATAATATTTCCCTGGCCTCTGGAGTCAACTTAGACATATTTTGTTTCATAATAACTCCCACTGAGTACCATTAATTCTTTTTCCATTTGATCATATATCTCTTCCAGGACGGTCTCTTGGTTACCCCCCGCCATGTTGGCCTGGTTGAGGGCGTGGCTCCACTCGGCCCACAGGGATTCAGGAACCTCTCGTACGGCCACGCAGAGAGTCCTCAAGCAGTTCTGAGCGAAGAGCTGCCGACCGCACGTGAAGTCAAAAACCATTAGTACACATCCTTAAAAGTTGTCTTTGTAGAACAGTTGTCCTCAATGATACTTCACCTCTAGAGCATTTTCAGTATTCTCTTGAAGCGGGTGGTCCTTCGAAAGCCTCTCCAGAATCACAATATCCGCACCTTTACAGTAGAGCTTCAAATCTCCCCCGGGTTCCCGCACTACACACACACCCCCAACAAAGGTCAGGCAGGTTCATACTGTAAAGTGTACGGTTGTTCTCATTGGTTGAGAAACGCAGTAAAGTTTACACATTCCATTACGAAGACACTCACCCAATACGGACATGCGTCTTCTCTTGCTTGTGAAGTCCAGCAGAGCGAGAAGCTGGTAGTTCCTCGTGAGTCCTAGCTCGCTAATCGTGAGGGTCTCACGGGTACGGGTGAGGAACACCCAGCCGAGTTCTCGTGCTGCACACACCAGAGCTTCCTCATCTGGCGAGGCTGCTTGGTACTGAGGCAAACCTGTAGCAATGAAACAGAATGTACTAAGTAAATAATGATACCTTCATTTGGTTTTGAGACATCAAGGTAATCCCATGTGAATTTCCATGTAGGTCCTGGATTGTTAGTTCTGCTTTAGTATCAGATTAGCACTAGTGTGAAGCTGGTTGTCCAAAAAAGTCTTTCTAGCTAACCCGGGTGAGGAACAAAGGACAGACCAGCTTCTTAAACTTGTCTATGTTGGGTTTCTTTAACAGAAAAATGGCTGTTCTAGTCAGTACAGTTTTGTAAAACTTACCACACTGGTTAAAAAATGTTTAAACTATTTTCTGAAAGGTTTTTAAAGCATCTCTAACATTCTAGTGCTACCAACAGCTTGAAATAGTACTTGGGTGTCTGCTAATATCTTTAGAACTGTGTAGCTCAAGAAGAGTTTCATAACCATTTTAACCCATGTTTACTAACCATCTCGCCACTCGCTCATGACAGTGTGGCACAGGGCAAGAGCAGTAAAAAACTCCTGACACTCCGGGCTGCTCTTTGCACGAAGCTTTTCCACCAATCGCTGATCGGAAAACTTCAGTCCGCCACAGGAAAACCGGTTCCAGCTCAAGTCTAATGGCTTTGACAAAACAAAAAGAGAAACGCATCCAGTTTTAAGTACAATGACAGTTTTGCTAATAATACATTATATGTTGTCATAATGCTTACCTTAAATTCCTGGGACATGTCCCCTACAGAAACAAACGCCATCATTGGTGACATTGTAAACATACAAATATAAATTTAGCATGTTCTCATAGAAACGTCACAAACCGTAAATCTTTCCAGCAATGTAGCACTGACGAAAGAGCAGCCGGTTTTGCGTGAGCGTGCCAGTTTTGTCGCTAAGCAAATGACCCACCTGCCCCAACTCCTCATTCAGAGTGGACGTACGGGCCTGGGCGGGGCTGTCCTTATCTTCCCAATAAATTTCTAAATCCCAGCCAATCAGAAGACAGTGCACCATATGGATCACCTCAAACCTGCCGTGGGACAACCAATCAGAGTTCAACAGTAGGTGAAATGTTCAAAAGACAGAAACATTTGAATCTCAGCCCTTACAGGAGAGACACATGAATTTCACATGTACAAAAACAATAACAATGTAAAAAACGTCACCAGGTTTTACATTCACACATTTAAAATTCATGTGTCTTTTCTGTAAGGGAGATGACAGTAAACAAGAATATGGAAACCAGGTATTACGTTATGTAGAGGGACATGGGCATGGATGGGCTGAGCAAAATTATGTAGCCCCAGAAGTTGAGGAAGCCCAGATAGGCAGCAGATGAGTCTCGCTGCAGGGCTGAAAGAACTTCAAACCGAGGAGATACTCTGAGCTCGAAAAGTCCCGCGCCCACAGCCAGCAGAAGAGCCACCGTCAACATCACAAGCAGGATCTGAAACGTACCACAATGAGCCAATCAGACTCTGCTGAGACACTTCTGAGACACTTCTGAGACAGTTATCAGAACTGCAACAATACATGACTTAAGCAAAACTGTAAGAATGATACTGGGACTCCAGCTGAGGTAAGCAAAACAGTCAACCAATATATTGTATTTTTGATAGTAGCTTTCATTGAACTTTTGTCATCTGCAACAACAGCAAAGAACAAAAACAAACATTTCTCAACAGCTGGTGCTTAAGGTCATCTGCGTAATACCTGCAGACAGATTATATTATGTTATGTGAGGCGTTGTTGATCGTTTAGCTAACTGTGTATTCATGTATGTAACGTATATGTCAATCTTACCACCAACACCGTTTTGTTCAGCAATATTTCCACCTGAGTTTTCTTCAGTTTCAGTTTGCCGCAATTTTGTAGGATTTTACTGTCTGCACCTGTCAAGGTCAGAAGAAACGTCTCATATCGGACCCAAACCCAATCGGTTTCCAGAAGCTATTTAACATCTGACCTTTACCACCAGATTTTAACATAAAGAAAGCACAGATTTGACACACCTGTGTATATAGCCAGACCGTAAGCTCTGTCTGTGTTTCTCAGTATGGTTCCTCTGAGCAGCAGGTTATCCGTGTCCAACAGGTGGCGCTCTTCTTTCCAATGTAATTCTCCTTTGAAAGAGTGAAGGTTACCGTTTGGTTCCTCACACCTGACCACACCTTTTTAAAACATTTGAAGAAAATGTTCAGAGTATTAAAGATAAAGAGAAATTTTTTTATCACTTCATCTGTTGAGCTGCATTAAAAATGAACATTTTTTATAACGTAGACACTTCTATAACTACAACTTCTATAACTTTCTATAACATACAAGCATGCATTTTTATATACACATATTGTGCTGGATAAACTTTCAATTATTTTAACTACTACATTGGTAGCTGAATTATTATTAAATTAGCTAAAAGAGTTGTCAGCTAAATTCAATAAACAAACATACAAGGGCTGTTAAACCTCATGGCTTTGAAATCTTTGGGATTGAAAACATTTATGGGAATTATGGGAATTTTTGGGAATTCTAAAATATGACTGCTTTTGGAATTCTTGTGTATATTTTGCTCAGGTTTATCTCCACACAGTTTGAGAACTGACCATTAAACGCTGAGAGATCCTTCTCGGCTTGTTCTGCTTTCAACGCGGCGTGAGTCACAGTCAGAGCCTGACGAAACTTCAGGTTGGTTTCCCTGTGTTTTTACAATAACATTTATAACATACGATCTTTAGAGATTCACACTATAGTTAAACATAGTTTAACTACACTTTTCCATAATCATGTATAACCTGTAAAAAGAATCAACAATGTGAATCAAGTACTTTTGCATACCACATTGACGATTTGTTTATTTTTGCATGCGACGACCTGCAATGTTTTTGTTTTAAACGTTTGCCATTAGCTTAGCGCTGCTGTGGGAAGGCTAGTCAGTGCATTCTGGTGTCTGGAAAGAGGGAGATGTTGTTACCCATCGATGTCTGCCGTCTCTACGTAACACAGGCTGTGCGGTTCGGTGCTGCAAAGCAGGAGAAGATCTGCCTGCAAGAACCAACAAACACATTTACTGGTTAGCAAAATGTTTCAGTCAGTTCAGTCATTTAACACACACAGGTAGCTACAGTAAACACACACACACACACACACTTACAGGTATAACCTGGTCTTTATGAACCTGGAGAATGTCACCGGCAGAAACATCTTTCCATCGAACCGTTCTGAATCTGTACAGAAGACACGTCGTTTAAAAAAAACACAGATTCAATGTAAACTTAAATACACACAATGATGTTTGTTATGTTTCAAAGCTGTGGGCCCAACCGTCCCCGGGGCGCCGACAACCTTATTTACCCCTCAGGTGTGAGAACATCACACGGCCTCTTGTTAATTTGCGCATCACTGCGGCGTCGACCCTGCGAGACACGAGAACGGGGGAAGCTTGAAGAATCGATAAGCGTAAGAGAACGTGACACTGATACTGGTGGTCTCTTCACGAGTGGTTTGCTGGCTGAGTGTGTGACAGGTTGAAGAAGCAACGTTCCTGAGATGCACTCACCACATCTGTAGCCAGATCTTTACATCCACGTACAAGCAGAACAAACAGGAGGGGAAGCATTGTGCTGTACCACGGGATGGTAGCAATTGCAGGAACACACTGTTTTAAACACATACACACACACAATTATATATTTTATCAAACACACAGTTATATTTTAATCAAACACACACACACACGTCTGTATGTGTGTGTATATGTGTGTGTGTATATGTGTGTGTGTAATGGAATATAAAATAAAATCTTATTTACTCATTTTTTTAAATGTTAAATTGTATGCAATTTTTAAATATTATAGTAACATTTAAACTTAAATCTAAACAATGACAATATCACTGTCAAATATTTACATTCATACATACATAACTTACAATCGTTTACCTAAAGTACAGTAACAAAAGATGTTTGCCCATTTTAGGCATGACTATGTCTATATGTATATATATTTAGGTATGTCACAATGTTTAAATAAATCTCTTAATGTAAATGCTGTGTGTTTAAAACACACAACACAAGTGGACCTAAAACACACAACAGGTTTTAAACCCACTGCTTGAGTTTTATCAAGAACACAAACAGTCGTCTTTGAGTTTGATCGGAAAAATGTGTTGCTCAAATATTCTTCATATTAGCCTGTGTTTAATGTGTTTAAACAGGCATCAGCTGTGTTACAACTTTCTGTGAGAGACAGATAGAAAAAAAACACAAACCTGCAAGATGACAATAAGCAGAAAGAAAAGATTTGCAGCTCTCTGAAACTGTTCGTACAGATTAAGGGGCAGGAAGGTCAGAGGGGTGTATTTATAGCTTCGCACCACGTTGTCCTGGCAACATAAATGTTAAAGAATAAGAAAAACTAAGACCACCTGATGCTACAACGTCAACGTGAGCTGAGGTGGGGTCTCACTTACAGAATAACGGCCCCTGCGAACACACAGGAAGGATTTGCGCCGCAGAGATGCATGAAACCGTCTGTCATTGGCTCGGACCTCCCAGCTGATTTCTAAAGGGAGTTAAAGTCAAAGTAAGATGATGTAACTTCTCGTGATATTTAAACGTTTATGATTTATCATTTAGTCATACATTGTTACTGTAACAGTGGCTTACAATAGGGATTAACAAATCCCACCCAGTTGTTTTGTTCATCCATTTTTAACTACTTAAAATGTTTCATGGCCCATCAAATCTGTCAATTCTAAACTCGCACCAAGATCTAAGTAAATATATGGCATCAAATATTACATGACATCTTTTGAAACAGATTTTTAAAGCTGGACAAGGACTGTAGCCGTACAAACCTCTCTCCGTTTTACCATGAACCATGACGAAGCAAAGCTCACAGACAGACAGACAGACTGTTCTGGAAAGTGTAGATAAAACATATATTAACAGCTCATTGACAATGAAAGGTCTCACGAGTATTTGTACATAATGTTGTCATGATCACCACAGACAACCAAAACAAAGCACACGTTTTTCACTTGTAACTATTCATTGCAATTGTTAACTATTGCTGTAACCCTGTTTAGATTACCTAGATATTACATCCCACACAATTGAACAAGTTGTGCTTTATATTGTAACTAAAACACTGTGTTTTCATAAAACATCATCTATTGTATTTTGCAAAGACTCATAATATTGTTTAAAGCGTTAATGCTACGATGTGCATCATTACTTACAGCAGCCATGAGAGATTAAACACATGCAACATCTTAACTCATATTCATCTTCTCAACACCAACATTTTGTAGGATGTTCAGAAAACAATTCACAGATTCATTCAGTCTGACGTTATGATATCAACACTTCCTCCCTTTTCCAGAAATCCCAGATATGTGTGAATCAGAAATTCCAGACATCCCATTCAACGCACAGTCAGTAATTCATTATTATAACAAGTGCTAAACTGTGAACACAAGGGAGTTTCACCTACAATCACTTCACCTGTTTACTGTTTATTGTTGCTTGATAGCGGATCCCAGAGGAGAAACTTTGAATACGGTTTTCCCGAGCGATTCATCCAGGAAAATCGCTGCTCGGCGTCTTCTGTAAGAACAGAGACGCTTTTGATGGATCAAATCTCACCCGTTCTGCCGTTTCTTCACGTGTTTTGCGTTTAAAGATAAACTCAGGTGAGTCTTCATCGTCCCCAGGTTTATCTCCACCCTCTTCCCGTGTCTCCTCCCTCTCCATGGAGCGGCTGGGGGATTTGTGCAAATAAAGGGCAACTTTATAAAATAATACATATCGCAACGCATGGATTTGTGGAAAATATCTGGAATTTCTGGAAAAGGGAGGAAGGGTTGATATCATAACGTCAGGCTGAATGAATCTGTGAATTGTTTTGTAAACCTATCCTACAAAATGTTTGTTATTAAAACATCCTGAAGAATGACTGCATGCGTTGCAGAATCTGCGATGCGATCAATGCATGTTTATAAAGCAAATGCAATGGTTAGAAAATCACACGCATACTGGTTTTTCTCCAGTATGCGTAGAGAAACATGCAAATTTCTGAACGCATGGAAAACATAGAGACCAGTCCGCACCACACGACACGCACTTTAACTTGCTGTACATAATGTTATGTGTTTCTTATCCTGATGCCTTTTGTATTAAAAATGATCAAAATAATGAATGAATAAATTGAAGTTCGTCAAACGATCTGTTATTCTTTCACCTGTGCTACAGGGGGCGCCAGAGAGCCTAAAAACCCTTTTACGTATTACTGGAAAACCTGTAACTACAAATAAGTGTTAAAAGGAAAATAAACAGTTTTATATTGTCATTTAGTAAGAGTGGGTGCAGCAAAATATACAAAATAACAATTTAATACTTAGTTAAATGTTTATACTTGAAATGGCTTATGTATTTTAAATATATAATATTACACATCTTATATGTTTATTTTGTATATTATTGAAAGGCAACCGGTAGCACAGGCTGTCCCAGATACCAGCATTTCCAAAATGCATCTGTGAAAGAAATAATATCATTTTAACTTGGTTGGTTGAACGTTTATCACTAGGAGGACAGAACTAGTTAGTAACGTATGGCTTACCAATACAACACCTCCCTCTGTTGGCCATGGTGAGACACCTTTCTGTTGCCCTAATCCACATATTAAGAACATCAGGATCTTCCTCTATGAAAATGAATGTCAGCAATAATTAATATGTTAAGCATAAATGTAAAAAAAAGTACAAATAGAAAAATAAGTTGTTTAGTAAAGTTGTGTGTAGAATAATGTTTAAATAACCAGAAATGATTGTATGATACCGAGAACAATCTGATAATGCACTAATATTGTAATATGAAGTAGCTTCGTTCATCAGGGACAGCTATGATACTCATGTCCTATCACATCACAAATGAAAACATATAGACTGTGGGACGAACCAATCAGATGTTAGATTTGTCCTTTTCTGAAAATCCCCTCATGTCATTGGTCGAAGGGCTCTGCATTTTGTTTTCCTATTTGTAGACAACCAGCAAAAAAAGATATATACAATATTGTGTAGAGAACTAGTCTTTAAACGGTAAAAAAAACAGATATGAAAGAAAATACAGATCAAAAGTCATTATTATTTTTTACAGAAGTATAATGTGTATACATTAGTTAGTATAATGTATATAAATTATACACGTACGCACACAACCCCCCCCCCCCCACACACACACACACACATACACACATATATATAATTTAGACCAAAGTTGTGTGAATGTATTACCATTGATTCTGTCCACAGACTAAACAATGACATATATTTGCCCAACAAACTCAGTTGCACAAGACCATCACAAGAACATGATGTCTGATCTCATACAGGTCTCACTCTTTACATACTAACAGATGTTTAGATGTGTGGTTGGGGTGGGTGGTTTAAAGTAACTTAAACGACCTAGTTGCTCTACCTGAGCTCTGTAACTGTTGTAGAAACTGTACAGACGTGAAGCGGAGCACAAGCAGCGGTTTTGTAGAGGAAACAGGCAGAAATTTTATATGCATTTGGTATGACCAATGTCTGTGAACCAACAACAGCCTGAGAAGAAACCTGTGTGTATACACATATATGTATGTGTATATATATATGCACAGACTATATATATGTAACCTGAACTATGTATATATACACACACGTGTATATATACATAGAAATGTTCTTATATTGTAAGAACATTTCGGAGCGTTAAGTAGCAAAAAATAATAATAGTTACTTGAAGGTTCTAGGAATGTTTCAAACGTCCACTTTTTCAGAAACATTATTGCTTGGTTACAGGAACGTTACAATTTTTAAAATCTTATTATAACGTTTTTAAACATTTGATGAATTACTTAAGAGTGTTTTTAAGTTCTTTGATGAAACATGACATGTGATGGTCAACTGACCCACAGATCCACCGTTCAGGTCGGGTTAACTAATTCGTGCGTTGGGTCTCACAGACAATGTTGAGCTCTGTGTGGTCCACCAGATAGATAAGATAAACGGAACATATGAGCGAGAACAATACCTCTGGTCTCACGCCATCAACAGAAGTTGAAAGTACTGGAGCGTGACAGAACCAGTGTTCTTCAAATCCACTCACCACAGTGACCAGACCTTCAAAGCCACTCATGAGCAGACCAGAGAGCAGGGTGAGCTTTGTGGTAGACCAGAGCAGGCCTGCTATTAAAGCAACGCACAGCACAAGAACCTGAAACTCACAGACATTACACACCTGCTACAGCGCCATGTATATTAACCACCAAGCAATGCACAGATGATTCATAGGTACTGGTTGAGATTTGACATTTTCTCTCTGTCTGTCTGTCTGTCTCCACAAACCCACGAAACACCCACCCAACATCTATCCATCTATCTGTCTGTCAGTCTCCACAACCCACTAAATACCCACCCACCCATCCATCCATCCATCCATCCATCCATCCATCCATCCATCCATCCATCTATCTATCTATCTATCTATCTATCTATCTATCTATCTATCTATCTATCTATCATCCTTCTGTCTGTCTGTCTGTCTTCACAAACCCACGAAACACCCACCCAACATCTGTCTGTCCGTCTGTCTGTCTCAACACCCACATTTTGGCGCATGAAAGTTTATATAGTGTCTAAATAAAGAGAATTTGACTAGAATTCTTCCGTTATTGAGGTTGTTGCCTCAAACACTGATTTTAAGTTCTGATTTACTCTATAATAAGAATGAATGACTACCGAGTGGTTGATTCTGTGTGTTTAAGCTCTTTAAACCACAACTATAGATAAATAACCGGCCTCTCTACAGATCAGAAGATGTACGTATCTTGTTGTGTGTATATTACAAGCCCTCACAACACACATGGAAGCAATGTTTGCTGTTTTTCAACACAAAAGTGTTCTCATCATTGAATTTAACAGAACAATGTAAGCTGTTTGTACACAATGACTTTTCTTTATTTATTGTATTCATCAACAGATTAAAAGAGGTTTAGACATTTTGTCACAGATGCCAGTGGGCATTATGCTAAAAGTTTCATTTTAAAAATCAAATTTTCTGTAAACAGTTACACTTACACAAAGTTTTCATTGGTTCAGACAGACCAAAATCTTCCATAACCGTTTGGTTGTTTCATTAAACTTATTGTTGTTGCATCTTGTTTTCACTTCTTCTTTTCTCAGTGGAAATGGAAATAACTATTCATATTAGATGCCACAACAATCTAACCTATGTCAGGATGTTTACTGGTGCTAAAACTGCATCAGGCCTGCCTCAGCATTGGGTGTGAAAATGACAAGACCTCAGAGCCCATTAGTCTGTATATAGTGCAACCATACAAACACATGCACTGCAAAGCAACAACTGAAGGCCGGTTAACATTAATTGTATAGATAATAAAACGTACTATTATGATGGATTATTGGAAAGAACTCGAAGTTTTTTGCATCTAGACTCCATCTAGTGGCCGTTCTGGTGAACTGCAGCTTAATTAATAACCATTCACCAGGCGCAAAGACTTACCATAAGGCCACTCAAGACGCTCGTTCGTTCATCTTTCACGTTCTCCACAATGACCCTTCACATCTAGAATCAAATGATGCCCCCCGTGGAGGCCCCACCGCCTGACACTATCAAAGCTCGGTGGGCAGCGCTGAAGGCGTGTGGGAGTGCAAACTGCATGCGTGTGTCTGCATGAGATAACATGTCTCAGGTCCTATCAAGCTCATCTCTGTTCACACATGGCCTCTCTCAGAAGCAGGGTGGTTTTAGAGATGAGAGGAGAACAGGCCTTCATCGTTGTGACCAGTTGACCAGGTTGCCATTAGCAATGCTCCACTCTCATTTAACCGTTGCCTCACGCGCATCAAACCGCAGAAATCACTCACGCCTCGCTTTAAGGGTTGCACAGGTGTTTTCCAAAGCCTGCAACGGGGTCTTTCAATGTCCACGATGTTGCGTTTTGTTGCGACCGTGATCTGCAAGCAATGGCTTTAAATAATTACAACAAAGGCTGAGATAGTTCTTACATGTACAGTCAAAAATGCAGATTATATAATAAAATACATGTATGCACCATACGTCACCTTGGCGGAAACCATTGACGCCAACAACAGTATTGAACTTATGTGCTATAATATGTGTCATTGTTAGTACAGTAGTTTAAAGGTCGTATCTGTCTGCCATACTGAGTTCAGTTAATAGTAAAACATAGCAGTGTGATGATCTTGTTTAAAATATTGTATTTTTTAAATATTGTACTTTAAAATAAAGTATTTTTTGACATACTGTCCTTATTATCAAAGAAACCTGAAGCAAATTTGTCAATAAGCTAAATGTGCAGATCATACATGACATTATTTGTCGAATTTTTAAAAGCTATGCCAATAAATGTTGGTTCACAGATAAATAAAGTAACCTTTCCTGGAGGTCAAAGGTCAACCTTAACTAAAACTAACTAGAACGTTAACTAGAAAGTTGCCTTTTAAACTCCTTTAAGACTTCTCACACAAAGCACATCACCAACACGGTTGTGTTTCATCACAATATAATCATTTCTAAATCTGAGTTCTTTACTAACTGTGCATTGCAGTTATTATTTGAATATACAGATGCTAAAAAGGGCCAATTCATTTCCAATCCAACAGCTTTTCAGGTCTTTCTTGTAAAGCCAGAACACCCTGAGTTAAATAAACTCATAACAAACATCATTCTAGCCCTAACACTTCATAATCATAATCTGTTGTTTGAGCCTTTGACTAGTTACTGTATCTGCTCTGCTCCAGGTACGACTTGCCCCATATGTAAAATAAAACAACAGCTTGCAAATAAACACCTGTTCACCAAAACACAACGTCTGCAGATGAATGGGGAAAAAAAATCATTTGTATTCTGGGAAGTGAGTAGGTGGGGAGATAAGTTTGCGGGTTATGCCCGGTTAACTGCTACGCAATCGCTCTTTTAGTTTCTGTTCCAATGAACGACAGCAAAAACGGGAGAGGGGCTAGTCAGAATGAGGTCGTTCAGAAGAGAAAACAGTGTCAACTCCGAGACAGGAAGTGGTTTGAAATCTTGAGAAAGAGCACAGGGGCTGATTGGAGTTACTGTACAGAGAACCTGAGCAGTAAAACTGTAGGCAAAGGTGAGAGGCTTCACAGTTTGAAACTTACCATGCGCTAGCTGTGGCGAGGTTTCCTTATTCACACGCATTGTGTTTGCACACCAAGGCCGGGTTAGAGAACGTGACTGTTTTTAAATTTATTCAATGAACAGATCTGCTACCTTCCTAAAAAATCCTTTCCCTTGAGTTCTAAACACAGATGTTGTTTTTTGACTTTTACATTCGTAAAATGCTAAATCGTATTATTACGCTCCTCTTTTCTACATAACGATACAATATCAAAACAATGGACACAACGCACCATAAAAGTATATTTCTAGTCTTTTAAAGCTAATGTGTGATAAGGACAAAATTAAAGCCAATATTTGCTTTTTTTATAACATAATATTTTTATTATATAATATTTTTATATAATATAATATCCAATATAATATTTTTATTGCCTGAGTGAACTGAACACCACAACTAAATCACTGAATTAACCAAACTTATCAGTTACTTATCAGACTCCATATTTTTAAATACACGCCTTCAATCTCTCTTAATAGTCTTTATTTACAGTAGCCCTGTATTTTTTTATGAATGAAAACTGAGGACAGCTCTTGTGTTCAACCGAGTGTCTTGTTGCTGAGGTAAAACAAACTATTATTTTGCCTGTTGTTTTCCACAGAACAAAACTGCAAACGCTGACGAAACAATAATAGATTTTTCAACTGTTAATGTGTGAGGGGGAGGGATTGTTTGCAGTAAACACAACCGTACATCTGAACGCTAGGTTATCTCCCACGTTAACAACACTTTAGTTCTGTGGAGCTTTGAGGTGGCGTTTTGAGTCACCTGGTATAAAAAAAAATCACAGAGACATTCAAAATCCATTCGGTGAGTCACCGGCGAGCACCAACAGGTATATCACTCAACCCCCTCCCATCGCAACCACTGCTGCCCCCAGACCCAGGAATTTCATCCAGTTCCTGGACAAGCCCAGAACACCACAACAACACCCTGTGATGAACATGTGTCCCATGTAGACATGTCTGTACGACAACCGACATTGTGATGCTTAGACTGTATTCAGTGTGGCTAATTCTTCAAACCACTGTCTTCTAACCACAAGCTGTGCGAAGAATTACTAATGTATTCTCATAACTGAAGCAAAGATAAAGGGCGATATCTTCATCAGAAAACAATGCTGGACTGTATTACAGATTTTATGATATTTTTGCATGGTGCTGAGGGAAGCATTTAAGTGGTTTTCAAGGCGATTTGTGGTGATGATAGGCAGGTTTTACCTGTGGCACACACCAGCAATGTGTCATACAGATACAGATTTAGTCACAATCTTGATTTTGAAAACAATTTTCTCTAGAAATTGGGCAGGACGGTCCCAGGTGACAAACATAAGTTCTGTAAACACGTCTTATGTCATAAATGTGTGTCATACTGTTCGTTTACCCACAATTCAAATTACATTTTACATAAAAACCAACCACATCTGGTTGCTCACAACCCCATGTGAATAACCCAGACTAGCTAGTGAACAGTGAATTTTATTGAAAAATAACAATGAATTAGTTCGCTACACTTAAAACCAAAAACACTGGTTAACTGGTTTAAGCCATAATGAAATATTCCTTTATTTCTAATAAACAATTCAGAACGATCACAGTTCAGTTTCGTCCTGAACGCACAGCAGCAAACAAAAACGTAAACAAAAGCAAAATTTTAGCGTCCCAACGAGAAAAAAAACTTTTATTCTTTTTCTTTGTAAGTAAAACAAGCGAAATAGTGAGTCATAAACCAAACCACTTGGTGAGATGTCTCCGCCCTCAAATCTGAGGAAGGAAGATGCGGTCCTTTCATGCAATGGGCATGTGTGTGCACAAATCACATGTACCTTATCATGTGCCATCTTGGTTTCTATTGGCTGGCTGATTCTGAGCCATTTGTTAGAGTGTTACTTTTGAGTTGCGCCCTTTAATACAATTGCAGTGAGCATCTTGTGGGTAAGTCTGTCATTTTTTACGTTGCAACCATTATTTGTTAAAAATGTTTTTTTTTCTTGACACATATACATATTAAATATACTTTTAAATATTACATGTATATTTTGTGTGTACAACTTATATTTGTGTGTGTGTGTGTGTGTGGGTGAGTGTCATGCACACAACATCAAACTCGCACAGAAGCTTAAAGCAATAACTTTATTCATTTGAATTAAGGCGCACGTACATTTCGAGGCTGAGGTGGTTTTAAATGTATCCACCATCTTTAACGCTAGCATATAGATTTCTGACACGTTTCGAACTTAGTAGCCATTATTCTACATTCTGTATAAATTGCATATAGGCTCTGCTTAATCGATTCTTAAAAGCTGTTGCCGTTTTCATTAGAAGGCCAATGTTACAAGGAATTCTAAATTTAGCACTCACGTGTGAAAATTTTGCTCTTCCTGTATCATAAGGTTATTCATAAACAATATATCCATCCCAAGCTGGCTTTTGGTCCTGCTGTTGTTGCATGTTGACAAACAAAACCTGAATAATAATAAGCTTTTAAAGTTACATTTAAAAAGTAAACAAAACAAACAAAACGCAACAAAGTAATGCAACAAACATTAAATCATCGTTTTTGGTCAACAATTTACACACAATAAAAACACACAATATTCTTCACCAATCTGATAAATATCATTAACTTGAGAATACAGCTTGACACAGTTCGGAAAACATGATATTTGAGTTTCAAGCAACGGGGCGGACAGTTAATGATAGAATTTTCCATTCAGAGAAAATGATCTGTGGAACGTGAGACTCACAGACTGACTAACATTTGCACTGTGAATGTGTGATTCCTGCCAAATGATTTTTCAACAAACCTACAGTAAACGTGCAGCTTAATTATCAAAGATATGAAAACGTTTAAATGAGTTGTAAGAAACACACAAACTTCTCACACTTAGTCTTGTGCATCTCACAGGAAATAACAGTAATTGCACTATAAATTGATGATGAGTCCATTGTAACTCTGAATACATTTCACAGTGGCTTGTATAAACTTGCAAACCAGTTCCCTAATGGGTTTCAAAATATAGATTGTCGCTCTAAAGCTGCTAGGAATGTTTTGATCAGCCGGGCTGTACTGCTTACTAAACTCTTCAAATTCTTTCCAGAACAACGACCAACATGGAAGTTCCTGAACAGCTATCAGAAGTCTGTTTTCCATCATCCACTGGTGAGGTCCTGGGAAGCAAAGAGGAATCCTCAAGTCTAAGTAATCTTCTGCCGCTCACTGACTCATCGTTGGTGGCACGACGACTGTTCCGCCTGCAGTCATACCGTAACCCACTCGTGCCCAGCAGACGTCGCAAGCGTGAGATGACACCTGCTGAGAAAAAAGACGCGTCCTATTGGGTCAAACGGAGGAAGAACAATGAGGCTGCCAAAAGGTCCAGGGAGAAGCGACGGATGAACGATTTCATGCTGGAAAACCAACTCTTGGCACTGAGTGAGGAGAACGCTCAGCTCAGAGCTGAGCTGTTGAGTTTGCAGTATCACATGGGGATCGGACGAGGTCTGGATCCAGTGACACCCTTTAACATTCCCGTTTCATCCCATTTTAAGCCTTCCCTGTGGGGCTTGGCTGGTACAACTGGCTCACTTTCCACAGAAGGGCCTGAGATGTTCCACTGTTGGCCTCAGCCTGGAACCTGCTCTGGTCCACCCAGTAGCTCCTCTCAGTTCATCTCCCCCTCAAGCGTGCCTGTTAAACGGGGCAATGGTCGTTCACAGGTCAGCCAATCAGACAACAAGCTATCAGAACGGTCCATGCCCAGCACTGACTCAGTTGAGCAGAACCCATCTGCTCACCCACAGGTCTCCTCCAGCAACGACCCACCAACCAACCCACAACTGTTCCCAGCCCAGAGAGCAGCTGTTTCTTTACGTTCCTCCTCACCACCCCCTTCCCAGCTGACCCAGAACTGGTTGGTTTCTGGATTGAACCATTCCATGACCCAACACAACAACCAGATGTCACCCTGGGGCCCACCTTCAATACGCCCATCTCCTCTTCATCCCAGCTGGTCCAATGGTGCGAGGTCCCTCTGGAACTTCAACAGCAAGTTCAGCATGCTGCAGTATCTTCTGAAATCCCGTGGCTGTGAAGAAACTGGAGCCCACAGAACATTTAAATGAAGTTGTACAGCTATGAGTGGCTATAATACAAATCTGCTTGATGTATTAGATGCAGCGAGTTGTGGCGGCGGGGCTTTAATGTAGCGATGCGCAAAATAATCGACCTTGTAAAAACTGCGTAAACAACATCTGACTTGTGTGTTAGTGATAAAATGAACTGTACTGTACGTGTTGTGTGTGTGACTCTAATAAAACAACACTTTTTTTTTTACGTTCGTTTGCTTATTGAATATAAGACGCAGGTAATGTGTTGAACTTGCAAGACATTATATTGCATCACACGATTTATCGATTATTTATTGATATGACGATTTATTGATTATTTATTGATGTGACGATTTATTGATTATTTATTGATATGCCGATTTATTGATTATGGGACACAAATGATCATTTTTCCCAAGTTTAAAATGTGTGGTTTGCAAAACACACACACACAAAAAAATCTATAATAATATTGTTGCTTAACTTAAGTTACATGAATCTGGTTTGCATAATGACAGCAACGGTACTAATACTAAAATATTAAAAGGTTTACAATTGATTATTAATATTATTAAATGTATTTAAACACCCATTACAAATATAAAGACGTTGTACTATTATTAAAATATGAGACGGTATCGCTAATAGCGATCAGATGAGGAGCTGGTTTCGTGTCGGGGTAAATTTATCTGATATCTGATTCAAGACATGCCTGAAAAACCGCATGTTCGCACTTGTGCTGTTAATATGCGCCTGGATGAAGCCGCGCTGAAGTGTGGAGCAGAAAAAGACCCTCAAAAGTACAGTAAGACATCTTAAGAGCTTCTGCTTCTGTTCTTTATTTGGCCTCGTGAAGAATGAATGGTAGCTCAAAATCAACAAATAACTTAAATGAATATATAACTTTAGTGCCATTTAATTCAATTAAACTCTTATATGAAGCTTATTGTGCTTCCAATGGGTCGCCATTGGTTAAAAAACATTGGTTTTATAAACCAAATAGGTCATAAAGGACAAATTTATAAAACAAAACGGTAGACTTGTGCACTTATGAATGTAGGAAGGTATGAAAACGTAAAAAAATGGACTTATATTTCAATTAAGGCTTGATTTTGACGCAAATAGAAAGGAAACCAGCAGGGGGCGCGCTGTCATTGGAAATGCAGATACTGGGACAACGTGCCCCATTTCTGCCAGTCACCCCACAAAGGCCACATCACAACAGGGTATGTGGCTGTTTAAACTGCTGAAACACAGGCCTGAATTAAAATGCATGTATTTCTATATATAACCAAAACAAGATTTTAGGAACCAGTAAAGACCAAAAGTAAAAAAAAACTTTTTTTTGGAGAAGCGCTTTGCTTGCGTGTCAGTCCATCAAAAATGCAACCAGTAATATTGTAATTTTTTAAACCCTTTTGCCCCCCTGACCAACACACACACACACACACTCTCTCTCTCTCACACACACACACACTCACTCACACACTCACTCACTCACACACTCACTCACTCACTCACACACTCACTCACACACTCACACACTCACACACTCACTCACACACTCACACACTCACACACTCACTCACACACTCACTCACTCACACACTCACTCACACACTCACACACACACTCACACACACACTCACTCACTCTCTCACACACACACACACACTCACACACTCACTCACACACAAGGACATGTGTGCCATTTTTGCTCTGTTAGTATCAAACAGGGGCTTGTGGGCAGAACTGATCTCATAAACAGACAGCCTCTGACTTTTAATCACACTTTACACCAAAGACAGGCCACGAGACAGAGCTGATAGCTCATTCTGCACTGCATGGCAGGTGAGACATTCGGGTCACACATTGGGTCGGTTCCAGTAATGATGAACCTTCTGTGATGTCAGCATCTGGTGACCCAACGGGCTCAGCGAAGTGTGAGAAACTGGAAAGGTAAGAATTCGGGTTTTTGTAAAGTATGTTCGTCATTGGTCATAAAGAAATATTAATATATACATATTACATAATACATATAAGTATTTCTAAATATCTGTATTTGACTTTACGCAAAAACTGAAGTACAATTGTGACATTCATTTCGGACCAAAAATGAAAAAACAACAACATGGTTTTGACTTGCATATATGTGTATCAAAGGCCTTTCGCTTACAAACAAAATATATTAGCCATGCTGCCAATATATGAAAAGTTTTCTAATATGAATTAGTCTGCTAATATGAATTTGTGTCATTTTGAGCTAACGGTACAGTTTTAAAACAAGAACTGCATGATAAGACTCGTCAGATAAGCAGATTTTAATAGTTTGGGGTGGCGATGTTTTATATTAAATGTGCTTGGTTGCCAATGTGCATAACTGCAGATAAGTTCAACTCATTTCAGACTCTTTGGTTTGTTTGAAATATTTCAATCATCAAATCCTGCAGCTTAGTGTGGGAGGAGTATGTTACATAAATCGATCTATGTGTCCGATATTAAGCAACTATGAGGTTAAAGTGATATTTAGCTAGCAACTTACACACACACACATATATACACATACATACATACTTATGACTATTTATTAAAACAAATAAATATAAACACACAGACAAATGTCTGTACAAGAGCCTACAGAAAATATGTGATGATGTTAAAATTATATTTGTAATCATAAATTTAAAAATGTGCTAATATTTTCGTGACAGCCGGGGTCGTTTTAGGAGATACGTAGCGTAGCTTCTTGCGCATCCATAACGTTTTCAAGGGAAATCGTTTCATAATTGCTGCAAAATATTTAAATCGTAGTGACATGTGGCATTTCTGATGTAACTGTGGCTTGTTCAAAACTACTGAGCTATCATGCAACTATCATCCTCTCTGCACGATATCACAATAACGGCCATTTTTTTGGCACCACCACCTCAACTTAAAACAAGATATAAACCTCACACCACCAAAAGCTTGTTTCATGTTTAAATCTCTCAGTATTCAGAACTGAGACCGTTGCTTTATTGGCAGCATGCGTTTGAGCTGTCCTGGACAAAACTGATGAACTGTGTTTTCCCAGCGTGATTTGAGAACGTTCCAAAGAGCTTCTCGTGTGCTTTCACGGAACCAAGGTTATGAAAGTTATCATAGTCAATGTCACAAACTAGCGTTCTTCAAATTAGTACAGATTAGTATTCGAACAGGTTTATTAATAAGTGTAAGTCAATTTTGAATCTCTGATTTTTACATTTATTCATTTGACAGACACCTTAATCCAAAGCAACTGACAGCGGATTCACCTTTTTTATCAGTACTTGCATTCCCTGGGTTCAAACCCACAACCTTTGCGTTGCTAACACAATGCTTTACCAGCTGAGCTACAGGAAGGCTTGTATCTGGCCTTAGACAGACTCCGCCGTAGCACTGCAGTATAGCAAAGTACGCAAAATAAATAAAAAACACCCGATATTACTTTGGAAACACGCCTGTATTTTAGGTCCAGTTATATACTTTCAAGGGAAGCAAATGTGGTAGAAAAACATCTTTTTCACAAGCGGACGTTACTTTCCAGACAAACATCTGAGCATATTTTACATCAACTGAGGAAAAAACAAAAGCATAAGTCAGGAAATGAAGCTGTACAGAACGGCAGGTGGTTGGAGGACAGAGAAATAAATAGGTGGTGAAAAAGGAGAAGTTTAAGAGTTTGTTACTGAAAAGCACCAACTAAAGTTAGAATTGCAGCAGGTGCACATTTTAAACCTCGTGAGACCACAAGTCCAGTTAACTACTAAGTGTATATCAACACCCTATAGCACACCAGCTAACGGGGAATGTTCTCGGAACGTTGGTCAACGTTCTCTCAACAGTTTACATTAATTTGGGAGAAATTTGTATCTAAAGCTACTTGGAGTGAATTCAACGCATACATTTTTATCAGTACTTGTGTTCCCTGGGATCGAACCAACAATCTTTGCACTGCTATCGCAACACTCTACCAGTTGAGCTACAAGAACACAGTTTTCAAAAACATTCCTGCATGTTAGTAGGGCGTTTTTCAAATTTCTGTATTGTACATCGTAAACGTTATTCTGAAGTAGTTAGTGGAACGTTTTAAAAAGTTAAAGATTCAAAAATATTTGGATAACCTTCTTGTAAACAAGAAAAAAGGTTGCACAACATTTTTTAAATTCCCAAATGTTAAGTAATGCTAATTTTACAGAATTTTTTTGTTAGCTGGGTCTAGGTGTATAATGGATGTACATAATATATAATGGACATACACACATACATAAACAGTAGAGACTTAAACTACCCAGAAATTAACTTACAAAATATCACCAAGTGCCTGTTGCACTCAGCTACTTGACTTGACCTTGACCTAAGGTTATGTCATGTGATGATGTCATGGTGATTTCCCCTCAGGTGACACCCTGGTAAAATGACCTCATGTGTCATTTTAGGTTCAAACCTCTGGACTCCTGAACGTCTGACAACCAGAAACTGTCCAGTTCTTTAATAATTTGATAATCATACATAATAAAATTGCTTGGTTTAAAGAACATTTCACCTTTTTTTAATTCTGTAATGTTTTTATAACGTTCCACTAACAACCAAAGAATTAATATCAGAACACTTCTGATAACATATACACTGTTACAAAATCGATCCACTATCGAAACTGCAAGAACATTTCAATAACTTTAAAAGAACGTTCTGAGAGCGTTCTCTGTTAGCTGGGATTCCCTCCCTTATGATTGTGGCTTGAGTTTTCAAACGTTCTGGTCTACTGTACATCATTAATCAAACTACAGAAATGAGTCTATCGCCTCAAGTTCATGCGCGTTGAGTGAGATACGTATTATATTTCAAATGGGTCGTGAGGTTTTTTGGTTCGAATCATTGCATACTCAACACAGGAAGAGGAAACGCATTAAACTAGCCGCTAATGACGTCCAGTGCGCGTTTACAAATGAGTGTATGATTGTGGTAGAGCAAAACAATAGCAGAGGGTATATTTAGCCCCATGACAGTTGTCCTCATTCCCACCAGCTAATCTGTTAGCACAACTAACCTGTTAGCATCCACCATCAGCTGACTGGCAGGCAACTAAACTAGTTAGCAAAAATGTTGTTTCGATGTTTCATATTAAATGTGCTTTAATCACATTTAATGTTACAGAGTTGCACATCCTGAGAGAATTATCTTTGAAACTGCCTGCAGAATGCCACCCGCAACTTATGTAAAACGAGTAACTTGTTTGCATTACAGTCATTGGCTGAAAATAAACAGTGTGTAATATCACAGCTGTCTTGAACGAAATGTGGTATCAAGTAAAATGCCAAAAAAAGAAGTTTCTGAAACACGAGATGCAACGAATGGAGCAACAAAGATGTTAATGTGAAGCACAACAAACTCGTTCAAATTGCACCACCAATAAGCCACCAATCCTTCACCAACCTGTTAGCTAAAGGTTTAAAGGTTCTAGCCTTTGTTTTGGCATGTCTCTATGCAAGTTTAACTGATAAAGAAAGAGTTAGAGGTTAGTTTAGGAGTAGAATGATGTGTTAGTGTGGTTAGCATGACCCACACAATAAAAAAAAGTCTATTTACAACCTAATGCTGGGGTGGGTGTAACAGTTCCATCTACTCATGGGGAAACAATGTCTGAAATGCAAGTGATGTCCATTATGGCATGTGGTGAAACGATGAACTGGTTTTTATAACATTTTGTGCCTGATCAAAATTCTGCATAAAGGAGAAATCAGTATCCATAATTAGTTTTATTAGTTACATTTTCATATGAATAAAATACATTAATATACTTGCACATACTATTTACAATACCATGTATATGTTTTAAACAAGTTTTCTGTATAAAAACGCCATATAAATAAAATTCAATTGAAAATTGAATGAAATGTAGCTTTAAACAGTTTATAATCATAACAGAACATATATATTCCATAATTCAGTTTCATGTCATTTTCATTTATTTTTTAAATCCAATGGTTTTTTTGACCAATCAGTGACTGTTTTTCTATCCAAACGGTACCACGCTTGTGTTGACATGGCGACTAGCAATTGGTCACCTGTCAGTTGTCAAGGTAACTTGTTGCCTCTCAGTGGTTAAATATAAAATTGGTGATACAAAAAAGAAACAACAGTACCAAACAATCGATGGTTAAGGAATTAAATCTATTTGGCAGTGCTGACATCAATTAATCCTGAACGCATGCTAAATATCATGGCAACAACCCAGTGGTTTTCACAAACTTTATTTACACAAAACCGAAATCTAGCCTAACTTAAACCTAACAACTTCAACACTATTGTTTAACTGTCCGGCACCTTTTTTAGAAGAGGCTAATCCCGTTTACCATTGTTTTAACCCAACAAACGGCTAGTTTTTACATTATAGCTGCGATTAGCGCCATGTAACACGCAGGCCGTGCAGCTGTGGTTTCAGCAAACATCCACACTTCATTCCCTTCTCACTGAGACCGTGCTCACACTCTGTTTTCATCAAACGCTACGTTTCGCTAGCCGCGGCTTGGCCTAACAGTCTGTTTATTTTCTGTTGTGGTAAACATCTGTGTCACGCTTTCAGACCAGATTCCCAGCCCGTAAATGGCACAGCAGGTGAAAGAAAGGAACGATTAGTTTGTGGTTAACCTGCTCAAAAACAAAAGACTCCCCAGAAAACATTTCTCCAAGTTTACAGAGAGAAAACAAAACCGCAACAAGGGCAAAATGTACAGGGGGCATTGGGGTTAGTTGAACAAATTGCAAACTGCACATATTTACTTAGCTATGGTGGTTTATATGTACATATATATACATGTACATTTGATTATCTTTATTACTTTTAGTACATTATCTTACCACAATTTGGTACGTTTATAATAATGATTAAAAATTTAAGATCACCCGACATAAAACATTTTTAAAGAAATGTTTATGTTTGCACTTGCTTTGCTCACACACAACTTTTGCATCCCCTAAAAATCACCTCAGGCCCTGAACCCTGAAGTAAATTTTAAGGATTTTGAAACTTAAACTATCCAACAGAATGAAGCTTAAGTCAAATTCTTAGAAGTGACTTAAGTTTCCAAAGTTAAAATGATCCCAAAATAATTATCCAGATCAGCGGGTGAACTTAAGTTCTTTATTAAACTAATACAGGAGCAGATTAAGGTGAATTTTATCAGTAGGGCTTCTTCTCATGAAAGAAGAAATTAATAGCTGTAAGTGTCAGTGCAGAATACAAGAGTGTCAATGACATCAGAGAGGAAGTTCAAAACTCATCCTTACCCTCCAAATATCTTATTTTTCATCTCTTTTTATCATTCTTCCACTGGTTAGCCACAAAACAACAGACTGTCAGACAACGTGGGGGCTTATGGAACCAGAGTGGGAAGACTTAATGTTCCCAACATGTATGAATCACCCCGGTGGTCACACTTGTGTCCAGACTGCAATAAACACCCCCAAGGTTTGAAGGTCGATATGATGAATGCTTAGCGACACTCCATTGTCAGGCTTTGAAGTGGCTTTGGTTAAGTTTCCTCCATGTTGTGCAAACCTTGCTGAACCATCTGTTAGTAAACCTAGACTTAAAACTGAGTTCAAACCTCATTTTGGCTTCATTTGTAGAGTTTCTATCAATCTACAATAATCGTTAAGATCATAGGTGAAAAAATTTGCACTGCTTTTTTTTGAGAGTTGCAATGTTCAACAGTGTTAGCCACAAAGAAGGGAATTTTTGTTGTTTACTTTATGCCCCTAATATTCATTATGAGAAAATTACAGGAAGTCAGCCTGCCGATTATGAAACAGACTTTACATGTAACCGGTCTTGTTTTTCTCAGGTAAAGTTTGCCTGAGAAAAGTTAGGACATTTGCGAGAAAAACTGGCATTTAAAAATGTCTCAATGTCTTCTTAGTGTAACATGACAAAAAATGACTGAAACTTACTTTGTCATTGTAGGTAAAGGATCTGGTGACATCATGATTGAGAAGTCAACCTCGGACTAATATCTGACTTTCTAGATACCACATAGAAAAACAGGTGCCTATTTGGTAAAACCAAAAACTTGCAAGCTGCCCTTGGCCAGACCTTAAGAGCATGGAGTCTGCTTTCTCACGAGTGAGGTGGCAGTCTGAGGGAGAAGCTGAGGAGCGATCTGTCAGGGGTTTGAGCTTGCGTCGCAAACGTGAGTTCATCCCTGAGGAGAAGAAAGATGCGGTCTACTGGGAGAAACGACGCAAGAACAACGAAGCGGCCAAGCGTTCACGTGAAAAACGGAGGGTCAACGACTACGTTTTGGAAACCCGGTTGGTTTCGTTGAGCGAGGAGAACGCTCGTCTACGAGCTGAGCTGTTGGCATTGAAGCTTCGTTACGGTCTTCTGAGTCCAGGGGTCCCTTATTCCTCTCCTCAGAGGGCCCTGTCTCAACTTCACACATTGGCTCCACAACCTTTTGCTCCTCTGTCTTGCTCAGACAAAGACCTTAATTGGAGCAGAAGACAAGAAAGAGAATCTTCCAGTCTGTCTGGGTACCAGCAACCACCCACATGTCTGGGTTCTCACCCTGGGTCGGCGTTCCAGCCCACACACCCCATCGCTATACGAAAAAATTACCCATACTTACTAGACCTCCACTCTTCTACAACCACACCTTTGCTGTTTCCTCCACATCTGGCTCCAGCCGCTGGGCCCTGGGCAGAACGGTGTCCACTCCAGCCGGGGAACCAGAGGATCCTGTCCGACGAGGAGGGTGAGCAGCAGGTGCCGGCTGATTCTACCACAGCACTGCCTCATAAACTACGATTAAAGCCACAAAACACACATCGCACAGAGAAAAGGGCTAAATCTGCGTCACCTGCCACGGTTTATATATCAGATTGAAACAAAAAGCAGAAATAATTTTTGTTACTTGTTATTTTTGTTAATATCTGAACCTTTACAGTACGAAACATCTTTGCTTGAAAAGCAAAATGATGTATCTTGTTTTCAGAAAAGTCTAACACAATTTTGTGAGGTTTCTGCATAAATCAATCTAAAAGAAAAACAAGTTGCCAGTTACAAATGGGATAGGAAAAATAGCTTTTACAATTTACAGGTAACAAAGATAAACATCACTGACGGCTACAATGACTCAGTAGTTGACTGAGAATTTCTTCTTGTGAACTTTGACCGATGGTTGTGTGTTTCTATATTACATACTTTGAACATACAGTATATATATATAAATTAAGTTAATTTTCCATCACAAATGGAAAATTTTGCATTTATGTGGTTGTCCTCTCTGTAGGAAACTTTTCTGAATTTGTCATGAATCTTGTAACATCTAATTACAAACCACAAGCCAAATGTGGTTTCTAATGTCAGACTGACACCGAAACTGTTATTTTGTCTCCATTACTACTGTTTGTAAATTTCTTCCAAAAAATATTATTACGTTTCTCAGTTTCCTAATATCTTAGTAATTAGTTATCTATCATTTGAACGGATGTACAATTTTAATTGTCATATACACAAATGTTCAGGTTATTAATATTAATATTAATAATATTTGAAACACTCACCATGATTTTCCAAGTTCTGGAAGGAGTTACACGATATGTAGGCCAAGATATGTTTTTTTTTCGAAATAAAGTTTCCAAAAAGTTTCAGAAAACTATGGAGTCTTGAAAGCCACGATTGTGGTGGTGCACACAATATATTTGTAGTATGTCCTCCATTTTGTCTTGTCTGGCCTGTGTCATGTGACATTTTATTCATGTGACATGCAAAACAACATGGAAAAAATAGCATACTAACATGCAACATAATTTTTTTTGTATTACGGACTATATATTACGGACTATATTTACAATTTTCCATATGCATGCATTTAGTATGTTGTATGTAGGCTTGTATTTTATTTCAAACATAGCTACTGTGTTGCTGGTTAGCTTTGCTCTCTTTGCCCCTGCTGGTCGATGGTGTAACTACACCATCTGCTTCTATAGCAGGTGTCACGTAATGCTAACTAATAGCTCTGTCAACGTTTGCAATGAAGACGGTTGCATGGGACCAACATTTGCTTGCTTGGTAATTTCACAACAAAATCTTTTATTAACCTGAAAGATCTTGAGTTCTCATTACAAGGAACATATATGAGCAAGTGGTGCATTTTTCATGTATGCATTTAAAAGACTTACAGTATAATAAGTTATACATTTTGTGCTTCCTGGGATGGGAACCCACAACCTTGGCATCGCTACCACGTTTTACTAACTGAGCTACAGGAACACTGTACTGTGCATAAAGCGAACATTGTGAGTACACCTGCTTCAAATTCAGTTTTGTTTGTTTTTGCTTCGTTTTTTAACACAATTTGTCTAATGTTTTTAAAAGACATGGAAAATTGCATTAAAGGACTTGTGTTCAAAATATACTCTCCAATTTCAGATGAATGCAGGTCATTTAAACAGATAAGATGTCTTTTGTCGTTTTTACTGCCACAAATCTTTCTTTGTTGTAGAAGTATTATCCTTTATAAACCACTAATGAAGAATATATGCATTCTGTGTGTCCACACTGAGCAATTAAAAACTCGGTTTGGACAGCTTAGATCTGAGTTTAGCCCCTTAGTTGAAGGGACCATAACTTATATAAATGATCTAATATAAATAATACTTAAATAATACTTAAATAATCTAATATCTACCAGGTTAATGAGAATGTTTCTTCAAATTAATAAATGGTGTTATCCACAGATAGACAATGGATTATGCTTGTGTTTCATGTGGAATAATGGACATTATGGAATAATGTATGTTTCCTGTGTCCGTATAGTAGTATTTGGGCCTTTACATGTAGAAAACAACAACTGTTGGCAAAGCTTTGGCTAAGATGCTCATTAACAAGGGTAATTTGAAATTTCGGCAATTCTGTGGTTTTAAGACATTTTTAAGACTGTAAACACCAATCCATATTTACATATTCAGTTCAAGAATATGATTCACTTTTGCTTATGAATTATTTTAGGTCTGTGACTCTTGTAACAGAATAAAATGTGACATGTTTATACAGTTAAATATCTTTTCTCATACTTTGTTTTTGTTTGCAATAATTACCTGTAGTAATCAGATCATTTTGTTGACAGCTTTACTCATATACGCTTGTTTACATGCATTACACACATTTTTTGTAATGTTGCATTAAAGTTGTTTTTTTATACTGTTTTACAATAAATCACAAACAAAAATTTAAGCCTTTGGACTTTATTCATTTACTATAAAATACCACTATTGGATAAACGCTCATCGAGTCTCTATCGATTTAACCAGCAATCGAATGTTTTCGAAGATTTCGTTTGATCACGATTGTGTCGTTGTTTTCTCTCCATACGGTTGTGCGAGGCATGCGAAAATGGTGCGAGTTGTGCTTCTTGCCACAGGCTGAAAGCTCCACATGGGCTACTGTGGTTTGCGAGTGTGAAAGGGGGGGGCTACACTCTGAGTTTCGGTGGGCTCTAGGGCTAGGAAAGGTGTGGGGGGGGGTTTCTCAGCAGTAATGAGTCACCTCTCATGATCAATCCTAAACACACCACAAACACACTGCACAGCGTGGGGACACAAGCAACAATAAACCAGCTGAAGGCAAATGGGTGATTCGGTGACTTGCATAACAGGCCCGATTACAGCATAATCTTGCACCGCTGTGAATTACTTAATTGACCGAAATGGTATGTTTTTAAGAACTGAATTAGCGCTTAATTCTGCTTGTCTTTGGTGATCTGTAGCTTATCAGGAAATTATTATCATCTCTATTCTTTTTTTTTACTTGCTGTCACCACCTGAAAGATGAGAGAGAAGTACAGTGAAGAAATAGGAAGTTAAAAGTATATTTTGTTTGTCTTTTATAGCTGTACACCACATCCTCTAGTGCAAATGAACTTAGTGTTGCAAGACTACAAGATCAAGTCAGTTGCCTGTTTTAAACTGTAGGCCCAAAACCATCTTAATCTGTTATTGTTAGAATTTTCTGTTGTTGACCTGTGATAAACAAAGTGTATATTGACTTTATGAAGTTTAAAAACATATATTAACCAAACACAGCTAATATTTTAAGGTGAAACGTGTCATTTGTGAACCTACAACTGCGCTTTACCTACTTGTAAAAAATAACATACCCCTTTCTGCCATTGGTTGGACAAGCTGACGGTCCCGCTCCCAAACCTACACCATTGGCTTATTTTATATTATATACGTCTTTGTCAATAAATTAATAACAGGGCAAGTATACTTATTACATGAAAATATATTTAACTGCCATAAACTGAGCTGAATGTGTCAGAATAAAATATCCAGACGTAAAGCGGCTGTGTCGCCATCCGTGCTCGTCCAGCCGTCAAACACCCTTGCGATAATTTGATGCCATACGTCACAGTGACGTTATGTCGGAACCGTCTGAAGTCGGACAAAGTTTCCCACCAGCGGTGACATCAGTTCTTCAATGCAGATGCTGCAGTTAAACACTTTAGTTTATATAGTTTGTTTTCACCTGTAATTAATTGTTTATTTCATTAACTTAAGTTGGTTCCAATGAAAGTATCTGCTAAATATATGCATGTAAATAAAGTACATATTCATAATTTGCCTTTCATGTGTGTGTGTGTGTGTGTGTGTGTTAAACTACAACCAAAATTCATCAAGAAAACTTTATAAAGGCATTTTTTCTTTATGTGTCACTGCCCCCACACAACACTTCGTGCCCTGACATCACAGCAAATGTGCAAAACTGATGCATGAATTTGACATGTCAGACATTCTGTATGAGTAATAAGAGTGATTCAATCATTCCTAAAGAAATCCATCAATCAATACAAAACAAAACAAAACAACAGTCATTTCTATTACTCTAATTCTATTACTCTTATTTAGAGTCTAAATAATCTCAGATACTCAAATGACATGCAAACTGAATGAATATAATTCTTATTAGCGTTAATGCCTAATAGGTCACGGCTGCATGTGAATATTGAATTAATAAATGTCAGCATGTATCTTAGGTGTGAAAGTGAAACAGGACATTTGACACTTTGTTTTTTCAACTTATTCATAGACTTCATTGTGAGCCGCAGTGAGCGCGGTTCAAAACGTTGCAAACCTTTCAGCATTCAGTGCAAAATACCTGACTGCTTACATTACAGACCTGAAGTCTCCAAACCACTCATATATATAATTTTGAGAGTTTTCACGGTTTTTAGTAATAGCTTACATATGGAGAAACTTTGTGAAGGCTTAAAATGGTTATGCAATAACATCTTTTGTTATATAAGTTATATAATGTGAACGTATAATGTTAATGTTGGCATTTTGTTTTAAATAGGGTGGCAGGACCAAAAAAATGATAGGCTGCAAAAATTTAACCCTAAAGCGTTTGACTGATGTTCTGAACAGACGATTTCTGTGTCTTTAAACACACAAATCAACAGCAACTGTTCTACTAAACGTTTGTCTTTGTGCTTTTTTACACCATATAGTTTTCACACCATTCTTTAAGCTGCTATTTGCACTTGTCAATTTTAAGATTTTTTTGACACGATAACACATCTGTCGATTAGTGCAGAACCTCACGACCTCAACTGGGTGTCAAATGAGGGAAACGTCTAATACGTGCTGGGAGGGCCCCATTCAATACGCGATGCCCTTTTATTCTGCATTTTATTTGAGAAAACAGATGGCACGAGAAAACGTGTGCGCATACACGCTTGAGTTGACTTGAAACAGATGCTTATGTCCAGCAACTGCTTTTAGGACTGAATCTAACCTGCTGAATCTATTTGCTTTTACAAACTGGTTGTGTACAGATGAGTCTAGCAGTCAAGGATTCTCTCAATAGCGTTTATTGTTATTGTTTTAAAAATACCAGGCCTTTAAAAGACCTGTTTTCACAACACCTTGATTATTTTATAAACCTAGACATTAAAAACTGAAAAATAAGCTTGTCTTTTAATAATCATGGTTGGAAAGTTAAGTCTGTATTTTTTAATGAATTGCATTACATAAACATATCAAACCACAAATAAATGTATCAATTCATATTATAATAATCATCTACTCAACTTTATAACCTGTCTTAAAGCATAAAGAAAATACCAACACAGATGTTTGAATACATGCTTTTATAAACAGCGTTTTTCTCATCAGTACAATAAAAACAAGATTCCTTGACATTTAATGCAAGAATAACTGAAACAAAACTGTAAAATGACATTTTTACAAAAATATCAAAAAGCTTATTTAAATCGTTTTAGTGGTTGACAGATTATGGCAGTTTGCAATGTTTAATGTTGCTTACAGTAAAGGGTGTATCTGACCTATTCAAAGTAATACTGGAGCTTTTCATATTATTACAAGCTTTGTGTTGAACAAAGAATTGACAGGTAGGCAATAAATAAGGCTTCTATAAACAAGAACAATACCCTGTGTACTTGTTGTTTCACATTTTAACAGTAGGGGGCAGCAAAACAGTTTTGTACAGCGCCTAGCTGTCCTATTGTAAACAGCAGCACTTCAAAATAAAACAGTGATGTACATTTAATAAATGTTATTCATAAACACAGAATGCAGGCATTTATTATTTCACGATGGAGGAAAGGATTAGTAACTTATGCACAGAAAGCTTTCCAAATGTCGCTTCGGTTGTATTTTGGATCCCACTTTTCCACAATTATTTATGTTCATGCAAATTAAATGAAATAAACCATGAGGCGTTTTTTCTTAGTTTGATACAGAACAGTCTCACAGACATTTACACAGTAAAGCCATAAAGATCAATTTATATGGTGTTTTCTGTAGAAAATATGCACGGAAAATATTTTTTTAAAAGCAAAACCTCTTCCAGCATCCTACATCATCCATGAATATCTTTTAAGGACATTTCCAATGGAATAAAAGTATTTCACATTTATAATCCCATTTAAGATGAAAACCGGGCACCAAAATATACACAAAAACACCCATATGTACAAGTAAGGTACAAATGTCAAACCCAATATAGATATTGAGGCTAAAATTGGTGTTTAGCTGATGAACAATTCCTCTGAATTGCAAATATGTATTGAAATAAGGACAATGTGCTTTATAGGTGGTCTATACAGTACAGGTGTATGTGTGTGTGTGTGTTTAGTACGGTATGTGAGCATGACTCAAAAGTAGGTGGCAGTGTAATATAGAAACTCTGTAGCTGGTCTCATTATTCATTAAAATGAGAACTGAAATCGACTAACTGAGTCGAGTCTATTTCTTAAAACCGTCTTCTAAGAATTTCAGAATTTTCAGTTCCCAACCCAGTTGTTTGGGGCTTATACAGTGACAAATCGTTCTTTAAATGGCAGTGTGAATTATATACCCACTTGGTGTTCAACAAACCCATGGGCATATAAATTGAATTGCCCGTGTGAGATAACATTACCACACATGTACATTAGCCACAAGATCAGGACAAGGACTTTTGTGGGCATTGGCAATTCCTTGGCAATCTGAAAGCACCTTTTGATAGTATTAATTTAAATCATTATGCACTTTTTTTCATAATGACTTCAAAAATAAGGATTTATTGGAATTTAAAGGAATAGTTCTTTCAAAAATAAAAATGAACCTTTAATTTCCCATCCTGGGTCTATATGACTTCCTCCTTTCAGTCGAACACAACTACATTAACAGTTGTTTTATTTTAAAAACATGTTTCACTTTAAAAGACATTTATTAACTTACTGGAGTAAGTTAATATAGTTAATATAAGTTAAAATTTTTTTAATAAATGTGATGTTTGGAGCTTCAAAATCTTGGCCACCATTTGCTGCCATTATAAAGCTGAAATAGCCAGGACATTATTTAACTGATTGTGTTCAGCTGAAATAAAGTCATACACACCTAGGATGCTTTGGGGTGAGTTATTTTTTGGGGCTAATTTTACATTTTTGGTGAACTATTCCTTTAAGAGAGCACAATTCCTTTTCAGTGCCTTATTTTGTGGAAATTACATGGTAATATTTTAAATGGTTAATCACCATAACAAGCTTAGCTTTTAATCCTGTGTGACATTTTCAAACAGACACACCGTGAACTCACTTGCTCCACACAGAAACTTGCCATTCATTTTAAACTTTGTGCAAAGTGCCACACGCCACCAAAAGGATATTTAGCTTATAAACACCTGCACCTGGAAGGCAGCTGTCATATCTGACAATGAATTGCTCCCATTAATATCCTCAGTGTTAAACTTTAACATCAAAACCTTCAGTGAGATGCAGGTCTGTTAATGTAACTCAGTTTGAAATAATTACAATGTGTGTCTCAGATCATTTTCATGTTAAACTTTCGAGCTCCACCTTGCCCTCCGCTTGCAGCCGGACCATCCACCTTTCTGAAGGAATACTCTACTGAGAAATTGTTCTTATGTTGACCACGCCCCCGGCTCCACACAAACAGCAGAATGAAACAGAAGAGAACCACACCCAAAAAGGTGATGCAGCCCATTGCTGTGGACACCAGGATGGTTTTGAGGTCCAATGTGAACTTCAGGAAGACACGTGTGTCATTTAAGTTTGTGTCATTCAGATCGCCCACATAGTAGGTACGGTTTGCTGCCAGAGCGCCATCCAATGGCAAACCGCTGACTGTCAAAGTGGCAAAATAGGTATCATTGCCACCTGCGTTGCTCGCTATGCAGATGTAGGTACCACTGTCCGTTACCTGGGCGTAGCGGATCTCCAGTGTCCCTTCAGGCAGTACGATGACACGCCCAGTGCTCTTGGTGGTGATGCGGCGGCGTTGAGGCGAGATCCAAAAGATGACAGGAGTTGGGTCTCCGTCTGCTCTGCACACAAACGACACCACCTGGCCTTCACGTGCTGTGAGCTGTTGTAGTTTGCGGTTGCGGATTTTTGGTCGCTGACAGGTGAAGTGGTCAAAAAGTGCAGAGTCTGAGAAGGTACTGAGTGCTTTTCCTCGTACTTCCACAGGCGCAGCACAGACGGGTGACTTCCCATCAAAATTGAGGGTCTTGCGACGCTGCAGGATCCAAAGCAGGCGGCAGTCACAGGACAGAGGGTTGCCATCCACACGCAACGTCTCCAGGGTGTTGACTGAGTGGAAGGAGCCTTCTTCAAGTGTGATTAACCCATTGTTTGACATGTTGAGCAATCTTATCTGCTGCAAACCTCCAAGACCATAGGGCTGTACTGATATCAGGTTGGTACCAACTAAGTGAAGTTCCTTCAAACGAACAAGGTCACGCAAAGCCCAGGACTCAAGAACAGAGATTGGGTTGTAGGAAAGGTTGAGGCTGGCCAAATGTATGAGGTTACGGAGGGCACCCGTAGGCACAGTGGAAATGTTGGTGTTGGTAATCGAGAGCCAAGAAAGGTTGAGACCCTGAAAGCTGTGTGGAGAGATGTACTCAAGGAACGGCCAGTGGTCAATCTCAAGACCCCGCAAACCACCTAGTTTTCTAAAGTTCTGCTCTTCCAATGAAGCAATGCTGAGGTAGCGTAATCGTAGCGTCACCAAACCACGTAGATAGGAAAGAGACTGTCCAGATATAGAAGTTAGATTGCACCTCTCAATGGTGAGTTCTCGAAGACCAATTAGTCCCAAAAAAGCCTTGTTTGAAATGTACACCAGATCGTTATCACCGACCTCCAAGTTACGCAGGTTCCGTAAGTCCTGAAAGGTAAAGTCCAACAGAATGACCAGTTTGTTCTCACTTAAATCCAGAGTGGTGAGGTTGGTGAGGCGTGAAAAGGCACCCATGGGTACAAGTTTAAGCTGGTTGGCTCTCAGACGCAACACCTTCAGATTAAACAGTCCAGAGAAGGCGTTGGGTTCCAGCACGCTGATGAGGTTCTCGCTCAGATCTAGTTCCTCCATCTTTGAGAAAGTTGCTAGGTCGTTGTATTCCACCCAGCGCAAACTGTTGCTGCTCAGATCCAGCAGACGCGTGTCAACCGGGATGCCTGCAGGAATAGAGCTCAGACGCTTGTTCTGGCACAACACGGCTCTCTGCTGAGGAATGCAGTCACATCGCTGTGGGCAGCTTTGGGCTTGAGTTACGGATGCAGTTATGAGGAGCACAAAGAGCCCCGGTAAGCTCAGGTTTGGACAGTCCGCCATGCCCCTTCCTTAGCACACAGGGGCCGAATCACTGCATCTCACACCTACAGACACAACACAAAAACATATTTAGTAAGAGTCCCACAGCACTAGTCTACAATACATCACCACTTCCATACCACTGTGAAACAAATAAGATTAACAGAGTGAACCCACCACTGAAAGTTCTTGTGTGAGATCATTAGTAGACATTTTAATGATGTTTTGGAGAAGTAGGTCAAAAAGTGCAGCCAAATAAGAAGTCTAGCGAAGATTTTCCTGCAACACATTTCAGAACAGCGCAGATAAACAGTTTTGCAGACTGAGATTAAGCGTGATGCTGTCATTTTAATGATTTTAAACAAGCTTAACTCAAATTAAAAACAAATCCCTCGCAGCTTGAAACTGTGGGATCAAATCATGACAAAAAAAAAAACTGGTTATTCAAGTTTAAGGCTGGAACATATACATCTTAAAAAAAAACTCTGCACACATTTTTTTGATTGAGAAACTATTTCAGCTTCAGAGGGGAAAAAATATAGGTAAGAAAGCTTTGATCTTTTCTTAACTAGCATTTCAAGTCAGAAAATACATCTATGCAGCTAGTCACGGCTTTAGATTGGTTTCTCAAGACATTTGAACGCCAGTGATGTCTTCAAGTACGCAACACAAGACGTCAATCAAATCAAGTTTCAGACTCTGTCAGGCTAAACGTTAGCATGCAACTAATCACCATAAAGCCAGACTCACCTTTGGTCCAAAACCCCAGCTCACAAGCGCTAGGTTGTTAACAAATAGTTACATTTCACATGTACACGACCCTAGCGCAACCCTCCTTCTACCCCCCCCTTCTCCGGTAACCCAAATACGCAACCGGCCCCCTCGTTCAAACCGATATCAGGTGACGGTAAAAAGCAGTCCAATCAGCACAGACCTCAGCTTCACACAACAGGTGCGGTGCAACCGATCACTAGAGTGCAATTCGTAAGTGACGTGATGACAGAAAAAGGACGACTCGGAGCGATACCTGCCTGACAGGTTGGTGTCAAAGGTCAAACGTCAGAAAACCAGACATAGAAAAGTAACAGCCAAGCAAGAAGGTACGAGAAACTTACGTACATAAATTCAGTAAACACCAAATAAAAACGCACTCAGGTTGTAAAAGCGCTACATCTAGCTACAAAACATCTTAAGACATAAATCATAAACAACAGTGAGTACATAAAGAACGGGAGTCAAATATCTGTCATGGAAAGTCTCCAAGGACCAGTCAATTACTGTAAATAAATTATTCATAAAAATATTGTATTCGTACCCGAGCACAAGCAACCTTCTCGCTCAAGCTCCGCCCCTCATCCCGCTTCAGAACCCTGATATACGGTTTCCAATTAAAGAACTGATACAAGCTACATTAATTCAAACTCTCTAACAAGATAAAAATTGCATGACGGGAGATACAAGATACTTATTGTGTACAGTGTGTCGCACAATGAGTTGCCCAGGGCTGAGTTTAGCCCCGTTTTGATTCAACATCTCACAGATGTCTCTGGCTCATGAGCAATGTGGAAACATTGTAACAAAAAAACTAATTTAACATGGAAACAGGGATAAAAACAAGATGATTCAGACTATATTTCTAAATGCACAACTATCCTATAAATCTTAAGATATTATCCCCCTTTAAGCTGCAATCTGTAACTTTTGTAACGTTTAAAACACAAAATTGTCGGTTCCTTTACTCGCATGTTAGTCAAAAGTAGTCAGACTGACATTAACAACAGCTCAACAGCTCAAATAATTACTTCACGTTTTTTTTAACCAAAGCAAAATCACAAATAACATGTTTTTAAAATAGTTTCAAATCCTCCGCTAACTACCATTTTAAAAGAACAGCTTGATTATAGTTGAAATGTATTAAATTGTTAAATACAGTAGCTTAACAAACCACAGTTTTCCTATCTCCAGTCATGAAAGGATTTGTTTCCTGCGTTTAAAAATGCATCCGTGCATTTCAAATGAATTATTTCAAAATTCCAAGCTCTAATTTTAGCTTCCGCTGCGATGAAATTAAAGTGGGTTTGACCTCGGCGCCCCCGAGCTCTCATGAGGAAATGAGACACAGCTACCTCGTTGCTCCCTCGTTCACCTCAGCGAGGTAGCAGGTACACCTGAGAATTACATAACAGCTGTTAGTCGATACGTGAAGTGCAAAATGAGCCATTAGTGTTTTTTCAGCACAACAGCTGTTGAGAGGCTGGTTAAGTTTAAAATATCAATAGGGCAAAACAGAAACAACTAAAATAGATTGCGGGTAAATCATGGTGACCTCAAAAAGCATTTTGTGATTCAAGCCTAACGTACTGTAGATACGTTCTCATTTAATTGTTTAGATAGTGTTCAGCGTCAAAAGCGACCCGGGTTCAAATCCTGACCTAACAAATAGATATTTGAATCAACCAATCAAACTTTCAAACTCTGTCTGATATTTTTATCTACAAGAAAAACATGAGGGCAACACAAGGGAGAACAAATGACAGAATAATTTGGACTCCAAGCAAGCATGTTTTCAGATCATTGGCTAACGTTCTCTAAACGGTATTTAAAAAAGTTTGCATTAGCATTAGTACAACGTTTCTTTAACATTATATATCATATATTAAACGTTATTCTTAAGCAGTAAGTGGAATGTTTTAATGTTAAAAATGTTTGAGTAATGTACTAAAGCAATAGCATTATTATATGAACAAAAACCTTGAATGTACAGTTTTATGTTAATGTAAGCATAACAAATGTTTATGCAATCTAAAAATTGTTAGCTTGTTGTACCTGTAATTCTCAAAATGCAGCCGCATTCTTTTTTTGGAAGTCGCATTTAAAATGCACCCGCCTCACAAATCGTGACCTCCCTCAGCATCAAAACTTCTGCAAGCGTAATACGTGTGAGAAACCAGCAGCTATTATAAGTAGGTGGTGTTGAAATTCAGTTCCGAATTCAGGATATTTTCCTGCACAAAAAAAGAAGACATGGTTTAATGATGAGAACGAAAACACAGCAGCATAAATTTGATTTCTTCTGTGGGCACAAACATCAGAGGGAACGTCGATCTGTTTTGGGAAAAAGTTGAAGACGATACAGAATGGGTGAAATGAAAAGAAACCTAGTTTCTTAATTAGATATAGAAGCACATTAGACTAAGAAAAGCAGACTGGGAGGTACAAACACTCATGTAACTTCAGGGCAGGTGAGAGGACTCTGAAAATGGGGAGGATGTACCCTGGAGGGCTCCTGAGCTGGAGAAGAACCATGTGGAACTGCCAAGTGTTCCAAATATTGTTGCTGGATCTGCACCAGCGCGGTTCCGCTGATGGCACTTCTCAACTCACATCGATTTCAAACCATGCTGCCCACACAGCTCTTTACATAACTGTGTGTAACCTCCTTATTCTATCCCACGATGCTTTGCAGGCCCATCTATCATTGGCAGCCTGGGGAAACCCAATGTTGTCTTACTGGAACACAGGCAGTCAGATGAAGTGGACCAAGGATGAGAAGAAGAGAGATGATGGATGCTCAGAGTGACTGGATGTCCCTGGAGGAGGCATCTCAAGGGGATGTCGTACATCACCGAGGCAACTGTACCTCCGGCCAAACATCAGCAGACAAGGGCAATGGCTTATTGCTGGAGAACAGCAGGCCACCGGGGTCCAAAGATGTTCTTGGATTCAGCAGAAGTCTTGGCTTTCAAGGGGATGACAAACGAGAGGCAGAAGCTGTAAAGAACTGACATTATGAATGCTGGCACCACACGGTCATGATGTCTGAAGAACAAACAACCATGGCAAGCATTTCGTGCAGGGACTCCATGAAAAACACAATGTACTTGCTAGAAACAGAGTTTTGCTTGGGTTAAATTCCACAAAGATCTTACAATGACCCCTCATTACAACATCCACAGCCCAGGACAATGTTCCCACCTGTCCTCTTTGACAAATACCATGCAAACTGACAAAACTCAGTCCCAGCGCAGACTCGCTCTATTAGCTAAGCCAGAAGCTGACATTTTGGACTGCTTGAACAAACAGAGCACTGTTATGGAGCCCCTCAATTTACACTCTTCCAAAACTCAAGCCATAATTGTCTGTCCACAATTACAAACTCTGAGGAAACGTTATCATTTACACACTTCAGATTTAATAAAAGAGGGGAAACCGTTGCTATTTGCAAGACATTAATGAAATTCCCTCAGAACCGGTTCGTGAACGGACACGCTAATCAGCTAAAAGCGTACGAGTGAGTGCAGGCTATTGTAGAAGCCACGCAGCCAATCACACGCAGCTGTTGAGGGGATAGAGTATCAATTGTGTTTCAGGAAAGAAAGACGAGGTATTACCGCAGGCAGGCAATATGACTTGTCTGACATGCATATTTAATAAACGTGATAAAAGAAAGGCTCTCTATGATACCTTCAATTACTCTGTTTGCTTATGTGATGAATTATTAAGATTATCATCGTCCACGAACATGACCTACTGGCACAGAGATAATGACCAAGGTTTCCTGGTAGTGAACTACAAAAATAGTGATTTAATGACGCGAGTCGCCGCTCTCATTGGCCATCATTTACAATCCCACAGATAGAATTGATTTAGCTTCACAAGCTAGTGAAGTCAGGTCAGATGATCCGCTATGGTGCTGGAGCTAGTGAACTAGGTCAAAAGGTTAGTTAGTACTAACTAACTACCTACCATCAAGTAGAATAACAATCAACTAAATATCTACTACCAATTACTATCAAGACCTGTTGGCTTTGTTGTCTTGAAATGTAGTTTCAAACGCATTTTTTTTATGCCATATAAACATCTCTAACTGAAGTTGTATACACATTTATATATCTTGTGGAAGGTACAGGACCATAAAAAGTTAGTCCAATCACTGCATTCGGTCCAGAAACAATTATAGGACGTCCTACTTGCCTGTCAAATTACGTGCTTGCATACATCCACATGCTATTGGAGGAAGAGGCCATGTTGAAAGGCGAGTCTTATCTTATGCTTTCAAAGCTAGCTTGCCATTGCTAGCCTTCCTCTACGTACCATTACCATCCCTGTCAATAGCCAAGGGTTTTAAACTTTGGTGCAAATGACAATTTGGGGAAGCGATGTAACAACAGTTAGCTATTTGGTTTCATTACCACACTGTTGAAAGCTATTTACGGTACGGCCAATTTCAATCAACATATGGAGAGCTCAGGTTCTCTACATGATGTCGACAGTGACATTGAAAACAATGGCCGTCGGCCAAAAGGCACATAGATTTGGCTATACAGACAGAGAAGAATGTGGAGAAAACAATAGAGCTTAGCGTTTTGTCTGACTCACAGCCTTCGAGCCACATCTGAGTCACCAGCTCATTTATACCTTATCATCGGCAGGCTGAGATATACAGCAGTACTTATGAGCAACACCGAGATACAATCTGATGATACTGTCATTAGGAGCGCATTTGAAGTTAAACTGCTGGGCCTGTTTGACAAGCACATTAATTTTGGCAGCCGTATTAACAGGTTACAGCATTTTTGCTCTGGAAATACACTACACACTTGTTTAGCAACACAATGTTGTACGTTGTAGGCATCTGTTAGGCAAATTCCATACATGGAAACAGACACACAACACTTTGTTTTCAGTAAATCTGACTGAATCCAGACAACATAAGCAGTTTAAAGCTGCTTTATAGAATTCAAAAGAGATTTCAATGTGAACATGGCATTGGTTATAGGAGAAATGTTTTTTATCCTCATATCCTCTTTATTCTTCAAGTCAACAACTGTTTGCTTTGTGTTCACTCAGGAACGCTCTCAGAACGTTGGCTAATGCTCTGAGTTCTCAGTTATCAAAATCGTACCTGCAGTAACAAATGTTTTATATTTTCACATTTCACATTTTTTTAAACATTATATACATAAAAACATTTTTAAATCGCTAGTGGAACGATTTGAAAATGTTACAGAATTAACATTTGAACAACGCTCTTAAAGCAATAACGTCAAAACAACTACTGGCCGTTTAAACATTCCTCCAACGTTTAAAATAACATTTGTTTGTTACCTAAGGAATATGTTAGGGAAACGTTCTAACAACCTGAAATTGTTTGCTGGGTAAGAAACTAACAAGGAGAAACTCAAGGAGAAAGATCTGACACGGTACTTATGCACAACATGCTGAGAACTTCATTAAGTCTCCCGAACAGCCTCTAAGCAAATAAAAAACGTTCTCTAGGGTACGGCGACGCGTTCTTCAAAACGACTGCCTCGCTCTACGCTCCACGAAATATAAATGACCTTCCCTACTTCCTGCTTCAGATGATCCCCATGTACTTCAGCGGCAGCTAATGAGTTCCACCGGGCAGCCCGGGTTCTACAGCGCTGTAGTGGGAACGTCATGTGGACAGGGTAAATAGCAAAGTAGGTCAGCCATGTACGGCACCCCTGGCATTTGGGCAGAGCCAACAGCAGAAGTGAATTAACATCCTCTCCGTTAGCTTATCCAAATTGAGACGTGGCAGTGACAGGAGCACTGCCTGTTACCAGACGTCTCGGAGATCATCTGTGCGGCGGAAATAAATTACGAGGATTACGGAAGCATTATGAAGATCGAGGTGACACACGCGCGCGGTGTCATAAGCTGCAAACATCTATCAGCGTGACTCAGCTGGCATTTAGCGCATTTGACCGCTAGCGTGCAGCACAATTAACTTGCGAGAACGCTATCAAGTTATATAAAGCTAGGAGGAAGTTACATGCAGTAAACAGAACACAGTGGCTAGTTATCATAAAGACTCATAAAGAAGGTAAATGTTCTTTTCTAGCTTAACCAACTGTTTTTGTTTAGCCATGAACAAGACTTTCTGGCACTGGGGGGAGGGGCATAAGCATTCTAGAGAGCATTTTATTGGATATGACATGACATGACTGAGTGCAGTTTGAGTCATCAGCAGTCCAGATATCCACAAAACTGCAAAGGAGAATTACAGCATATTATAGCCTTAAAGCCAAAATAAGTCACAAACCCCATAATCACTTTCATTTATAGATGAGTATGTATACAAATAAAGATTTAAACACGATTCAAAAATACATGACATTAAAACAATGTACATTAAAGATCTAAGGATTATATACTGTTCTCAACTGTAATATAAATGCAGATTAATATAAAGTCTTACCATCTTATTTTTCCTGTAAGCCGCTTTTGCTAAAAGTGTCCCAATATCAACGCATGCCCACTACAGGAAACGTCTAATTATGATGCCACGTGTCTCCCAAGACGCTCATCCTAACTGCCAATTCATCGCCGCAAGTGACTCTTGGGGCCAATTATACGTAAACACAGGGCAATAACATTACATAACAGATTCCATCAGAGCATATAACACTGAAGCAGTATTAACTTTTAATTAGAAGACAGACAGGGCTGCAAAAAGGCAAACGTGAGGACCGGTACTGCATGAGAAATCTCTTCAGGCACTGACGGAAAAGGCCACGACCTAGCTAGGGCACGTGGCGGAGGTTGGACGCCATCCCGCAGTCATCTGTTTGGCTTGAATGGATTAGAAGACACCCTTCACTGGCTGGCATTCGAACCCTGTCAAAAGGAAACGCTTCAAATTGCCTGACCGCTGCCTAGCGGGTTAGCTTAGCCTTCCGTGAGAGTGGATAGGGTTGTATGGTGTGTGATTTAGAAATTATTATTCCCATACACACACACACACACAACACACACCACAACACACCGGGTTTAGAGTGGGCCATGCCAATGTAATCATATGCTCGGCCCACCCTGGACCCATATCAAGGATTTATAAATGCAAACCCAATTCAGTTTGCCTCACATTTACATGAGAATAAGTATATTGTTCACCCAAACATGACATTTAGGGGCTGACAGACTCAGTCCCCATTCACTTACATTGCATCGATTACCATACAATGAAAATGAATAGGGACTCGGGCGGTCAGTCAGTTGTGTTGTTTGTGCTCCAGACACACAGTTGTAAAACAACACCTGTTGTTTTAAATCACAAAATTGCTAAATATTTGGGTGAACAATCTCTTTCAAGTCCCTCAAAATACATAGTGTGTATAATGTTTTATTTAAAGCTACAATCCATAACTTTTGCCTCTCTACCAACATCTCTGATAAAAACACAAAATTGCTGGTTAATTTAACAACTTTGTTTTTAAATTAGATACATGCTAAAGAAAGCTAACATGGAAACTAGACCCTGAAAGCTCAAAATATACATTAACCCCATTTGTAATCTATCAAAACACATTATCGATTCAGCTTTTTAAGTTACAAAAGTTACCATTACCAGTTGCTACCCTACTCTTGCTATTATTAACTCTTTCAGTCAGTGCATCCAAAGGACTAACAAATCTCCACCAAATAACATGCATTGCTGATAGTTGTCCATTCACTCTAGCTGCGTCGCATGAGTAACCGCAATACGTTGCAGCAGCTGCAGAAACAATCGACTCTCAGGCTGTTGGCAACAGATGCGCCGCCTTTCTCAACATCTCTGCTGCCTTTAATCAAGATCTTCACTGCTTACAAATCAGCTAAAGCAATTAGACACTATTAGCTGGAGTCATCCAGCGCCAATGAGAGCAAAGCTGTTTCGAATTCTCGTGCTGCGTGAAGGTCGATCTTCTGTCTTTTCCTCAGTAATTTACTCTGTTCCTCCCAATTACGGTATCTATTCATTTATCAGAGCACCAGTTCTGAAGGCTTTGGCAAAGATGCATAAATTCTCCTCAGTTTTCTGCGGCTGTGTTCCAAAACCTACACTAGTGAGCTTACTTGACATACTCGTCTTTATAGGCAGCTGTTCCCCAGGCCGTCATCAGAGCTCAAAAGTCACCGATTTGCATGTTCACGCAAGCAGCAACTCTGGACAAATAATTCTGGAGAAATAGACACAGTTAGTTTCAACAGAGTTTGATGTTAGCATGTTGCTACACTAACATTGCACTCCTTAAATAAGATATTTAATTATATTTTTAAATTAAAAGAAAATCTGTCACCTTAACCAACAATGTTTTTACTGAGCATCCCAGCTAACAATTTTAAAAAAAATTAAGCTTCAGAAATGCTCAAGTTTTTCAGAAAAAAAAAAAGTTTCACTAACAACTTCGGAAAAACTTTAAAACACTACTAACAATATTCCAAGAACATTTTTGAGAACTTTCAGAGAACATTAACAGAAAATGAGGCAACATTCTGAGAACGTTCTTTGTTAACTGGAATGTCACAATGCATTCTGGAATATCTTGTGCTTTCAGAGGTTTTCATTTGGAAACTTTAGCTGGCAAAATATGTGCAAAGACTAAAAGATAAGAACTCTACCAACAGAACTAAATATGGTCAAAAAAAGGTTTAAACTCAATCACTGAATAATGAAGATGAAGTCTTGAAGTGTTAACCTTGATAAAACCAAACACACACTCTCTGCTCACTCAGCTCAACTAAACAGAGAAGATGCATCTTCTCATTGGCATGGAGGATAAACTGGAAGCCCACAGCTTTCCTAAACAAGGTTTGACAGAGGATTTACAATGTATACGTGAACATGACTCCATACAATTATTATAGCATTCAGTTGACCAGTAGGAATTTGAGAATGCGTTGACAACCATCTGATACAAGGTCACCCTTAACCCTAGCAGCTGTTGTGGGTAACTGGTTAACCTGAGGTTAAATTTGGAGCGTCTGGAGTCCAGGTCCACTCAGAGCCCATACACCTCAACTTAAGTTACATACACAACTTGGGGGTCCGATATGCCATGCAAATGGAAAAAGCTCCTTGTGGAACGGGAATCTCCATAACTGGTTGCAAATAGTGTTTAGGAATCTCAGTAGAAGTGTCAATAAGACCGCTTGCCAAGCACTTGATTTTATTAAACAAGCGAGACAGTAAATCAAACCTTAAATGGCCAACACTGGGAACTGCCTGTATCTCCAAGCTTGCTAGTTAATATAATACCAACCACACTCGTAGGGCGTCTCATTTCTAGCAGTGATTATAACTTGGGTTAATCTGTCATAGTTAACAAGACTTAATGGATATCTCAGTTATGTCTCGTAGGTATTAACTTTATCTACAATTGGAAAAAATGAGACACCCGCTGACATACAGTACAAGCCTTCAGCTATAAAAAATGTTCAGACATAATTTCTTACAAATGAAAAACAATGATGTTCATGTTTCAGAAAGACAAGCTGCACTGCATTGCGACCAGCCTGGTTACAAAAACACACGTGACCGTGTTTAAAAAAAGGATTAGTTGTTATTATACGGGCGATGTTCTGGGACAACGCCCCCTGTGTTTTTGCCCTGAACGCGGGTCTGGCCTACTTCAGAACAATCTTTAATCCCGTGGCTCAGTGCCGGGGTTTTCTGTTTCCAATAAGCAGCACTAATCTCTGTACTCGCTAGACGACAATGGCCTACCAGAGACAGCTGGCAGACTCGCATCGCCTTCAGAAGTGAGAGCCTGTGCCGGGCCGATCTGCAGTTTCATGTAATACCTGCTACGTCGCAATGTTTCGTGGGATTTACGCAGCTATCCTAAATCCCTCCTGGCCCAAAAACACACATCAGTCGGTGTCAGCTGCAGTTTTCCAACACTGCACTATATAATCTCATGGACAGAAATGTGTTGGATTTAGTCTGTTTAATGAGCAGCTACAGCTTGGATCGATGGTCGGTCTAAACCCAAGGTTGGCACTCGGTACAATTGCGTCATTGACCTGAGAACTGCAAGCACTAGCAGCAGATGTTTACTGCTGTATCCATCTAGGTAACTACTCATTAGAACACAACAATCTCTCAGTTTCCGTCGCAATTAAAATGCTGGATGCAGAAAAAGCAATTAAAGCAGAGACGGGCAACTATGAGAAATGCGACACACTCCAAAGGGCAAATTCTTCACAATAAGTTTGACTGGATTGCGTTCATACCCACTGCAAACTATGCTACATTCTTAGCTAAAACTGCTTTCACACCAATTCCTTTTTACACCACTGAACAAATGAATTGGATTTGGGTCTGCAGCAGGAAAGTTCTAGTGTGAAAGCGGCTTAAGTCTATAAACAAGTAAACTCCAAATCCTCTTCATTCATAAAGCAGGAAAGGGGGTGGAATTCACGGGAAGGATGACAAATTCTTTTGGAAACCTACACGGAGATTGTGACATGGCATGACAGAACCAGGCTGGGGATAAGAGAGGAAGAATTTCAGCAGAAACTCAGAGAACTCGACGGGGGCTCCCTTCCTACCCGCGAGAGCTCAAACCTCCCGTTTTGGCTGTCAGTGTATAAATCCTGCAGACGAGAATGTCGGCATTAACACACAGCCACCGCAAATGAGTGACAATCCCGAGACCTCTGTGAAAACAGGCTTATGAGGAGAGAGAGGAAACCAGATGAAAGGAGTTAGAGAGAAAGTGTGACAGAAAAACAGGAGTTCTCTACTTTTTCAGCGAGCTTTGCAAATTCAAAGCGCTGCTGTGCATTTTCCGCTATTTCTTGATAGAGCACTCAGAAACTTTTCTACCACAGTTGTCTACTGTAATGCACGAAAAGTATAATATAAAAAACAATTAAAAATAATAAAAATATTTAATATAATGTATAAAATATAATGGTAAATATACACACATATACTGTACTCTAGAATGTTAAAAAAACATACACAGTAAGATTGCCTTCATTAAAATGTCGCACTGTAAAAAAATGATCAAATATAAACAATCAATATTAAAAAATCATTTTAGTAACAGCAGATGTGAAACTGTATCACAGCCAAAACAATGTGATAAATTACCACATTTTCTCTCTATCACTCAGTTACGCAGTTTGTTTTGAGCGTTGACAATGCATTACTCTGCTCAAACACAGACAGTGCTTTCAATGTCTCCTTCCCAATGTCAATTCAAACCCCAAAATGACAAATTAGCCCCGCCGCCAGTCTCTGAAACATCACGCTCACAGAGAAACCATCTCTCTGATAGACTGTTACTGCATCAAAGAGGCAAACAGTGACAGAGAAAATGAAATCAAAACTTAAATGGAGACAGGTGGGGACACACACACACACGTTTATGCAATATATATATATATATACACATACACATTCATAATCTCAATGCATTTGTCTAAACAATGTGTTTTGGCAGGAAAATGTATACTTCAGTTATTAGTTTAAAAGATTAAGATAAATTTGTTTAATTTAGCTTTGTTATTGTGCTATGTGGAGAGATTAACAAAAAATGAAATATTGTGCCACAGTGCTACACCTTTATAAACTTATACATGTATCGTTTAATTACTTACATGTGTATTTAGTTATGCTAAATATTATTTATAAAAGCAAGATATAACTGCCTAAACTATAAAGTAAAAAAACAAAGCTCCAAGTTCTCTTAAACTAAGAATCCAAGTATACCTGTCAAAACTCAAATTAAACATATGGATTGAGATCTAGTGTGTATATAATGTAGATATACATTAGACACTATATATGCACCACACACTGTATATAGATCACCAAGATAGAACGTAGCCTCTATATATATATATATATATTTTTTTTAATGTATATGATGGGGAATGAAAATGTACTGCATAACAGGAAGGATATTGGTGGCCCCATATTCTCCACATTTTTCATTATAGGTGAATAATTCAACAATACTTACAACGCAACATGCTTGAGAAGTTTGAGATTGCCTTCACTTTCTATTTTGAGTTGCATGAGAAATTCATGGGCTGTGCCTCCATGGACCCATCAAAACTCAAGGTCCCGTCATCTCGGCCTCGTCGAGATGGATGCATTATCATCAAGGTGACGATACGTCCTCTTCTGAAACCCTAGATGCAGTTTAACAACACAGGAAGTGGGCGGTACAGAGCGCATTCCCAACTGACTTATTGCTAAGCCCTGCCCCTCACACCCCGTCATGCCTCACACCTTTGTGTTTTAATTATACTTAGATATCTTAAGAATTCAGTTTAAACTTATCTAAATATGTAAGTATACATTTACATCAAAGCAAGCAGAGGAAAACCTGGTAGACACACGAGCTGCTAAGGTAGGTTAGGGCAGTCGTGGCTCTTGGGCGAGGCTTAGCGAAGGGTTGACTCAAAAAAAGCTACAAAGCACGTCTCATAAAACTACATCAATTGCTTTTAGTCATTTTAAATCTTCTTAGCCACCTCTCATGTGACAGCTACATAGACAAGCAAGAAGACACCTGGCAACGCTTTCTACAGAGCTGATCCATATTCACAAAATAAGGCACCGGTGAATATTTTGGATGCGGCTCTGACGCAGCGTGCCGAACGGCGGCGAGAAAGCACCTTGATGTGCCGTGTAAACAAACACTCTTGTTGATTCCATTTTGCTGCTTGGAACGGGAGCTTCATTACGAAATCCATCTGATGAAACCATCCAGGCTGTTTTTGACAGCTACCTCCAGGGAGGGAAAGCAGTGTTTAGACTGATCTCTCTCACCATCTGTCGCCATATTGCCGACAACGACCCAATAAAGGATATGAACAATTAAACCGTCCACGGGGAACAGCCTGTTTTTACTCGATTGATATCTAAGCTTTCAGAGCCGGAACGTTCTGGAATAACTGTGGCATGGTTTCGTTTGGAAAAATATGGAACAGAACGGCCAGGTGCGTTTTCTCAGAGGAAGCGAGGCCTTAAAGATATTCGTAAGAGATGGTAACTGACAGTTCAATAAAATAAAACCACTTTTCTGTCAAGTAACTGTCTAGAGGCGATACCAGCTGATGAATAACAGACACAATGTCTTTTTTACCATCCATGAACTTTAAATTGTGTTAACGTGAGGATCAAATCAAATGCAACCAAAAAGTCATGTGACCAGAGGGAGTGTCTCCGCCATGCTGTGATTGGCTGGTCTCCCGACATTCTGCTATTTGCATAAACAGAAAAAACAGACACAATAATAATATAGTTTAGAACTCACCCACTCAGAAAACAATGTTTTTGCTCATGTTTAAATATTCATGAAATCTTGCCTTTTAAACACGAGTAAAATGCAAACAACTATCAGGTGTAACAAACACAGGCCGCACGAAACCTGCCTTTACGACTGCAAAAATAATGTGTAAACTGCAACAATACAGTTAAAAGCAGATGTTTGAAAACACCTGAGGAGACTTTGAAGAGACTTTCCCCGTTCCTAAAGAAAAACAGCACAAATTCACTCCATTATCTCACACGTTCCTCCTGCAGAAGGCTATGAATTATAGGTTTAAGCGACAGCAGGCTAAATTGCTTTCTTCGTTTCTGTCTCATCCTAACCCCCTCTCAGTAAAACTGCCAGATAAAATGAATCATGACATTCTGCTGCATAACAGAGCGGAGACTGAAGACTTTAAATTGAAACGGTGATTTTCATGCGTACAAATGAGCGCTCGGTACGGGCGGAATGGAGTTATTAGTCTTTCTGCATCATTACCCTTCATGGCTTGAAGATCCAGATGTTACACGAGGTTGCATGAAGTCTTTGAAAGCTCACATAGAAGGAGAATTTAAAATGTGACTTGACGTACATTCATGAGACTTTATCAGCCGGTTCGATTCAGACCGTGAGCAAAATTAATAATTGATATGTTGTCAATCAAAAATCAACCACATCAAATCCCTCTAACACGAGTTCTGCCTCTTGTAGAACCTGTGGGTGGACCTCCAACCCAGAGGGGCTATTTTAAGGCTAGCATTTCAAAAATTAATCAACTTCCATCTGGCAGTCTCTGTCGAAGGGAAATTTATGGGACGTGCCAGCTAACTGTGAATGTTCTCAGGACGTCGGCTAATGTTTCCTAAAAACGCCACTCAAAGTTATCAAACGTTTTGAACAAAACAAACACCTTTCATGCTGTATATCGTTTGAGTGGAACATTTAAAAAACATTAAAAAGTTAAACATTACAAAAATGTTTGAATAACGTTCTTAGCAAGCAATGGTGACTACACCTTTAAAAAAAATTGAACCTTTCCCAAATATTAGAAATTCCTAAAACGTCCAAAAATGTTCCAGGAATTTCTGACATTTAGGAAACGTTCTTACAACTTAAAATTGTTAGCTTGGGGGGGGTTATCAAATACCTTCCCATCGAATCAATCAGATCTTGATAGAGGCTGACAAACAGCTTTGGGGCTTGTTTGGTGAGTGGGTTGTTAATCCAAATACATAATTAAAGAGCTGGCAGAAATGAGGGCCGTGGCAGGGGTGCCACTGACGCCGTGCAACAAAATCCTCTCCCTAGACATTAGAAAGTACACAAGCGTGGTGAAAAGGTAATTCTAATCTATCACAGAGACAGACTGTAAGGACACCTACACTGTCCTCTGAACCCGGTACAATGAGCTACACGGTTTCTAAAGAACTAGCAACACAGAAATGGCTTATAGGATTTCAGACTTAAAACTGGAGAGAAATATTTGAGGATTCGAAAAACATCTTACACCAGCCAAAAAGAAATGATCTAAGTCACTTATCAGATAGTGGCATGACTGCGTTAATGTCTTTGTTCTAAAAGGTCAGATTTTCCTCTGTTGAACGTTCTCAGAACCTTAAAACTGTAAAATGTTATGGAGCCACATGCTAGCTTAAATACATGAACCAAAGACTAGAAGAATCTCAAAAGCATGTTTCTATTTTGTCCCATCCTTAACTTATACATAACATGACAATGTTATTATAATACTAATGAAATGTTATCATCAGATCAAACAGACTGACTTTACCTCACTGAATATGGGTTTTGTTTACCACCTGATATTATCACAGTACAACCACAGGAACCCTTTGTGGATCGTTCACATTGATTGACAGATTTTCTTTGAAGATACACCGATCGCTGCGTTAATTGACTCAGAGTACAAAAGGTTCCTCTTACACAGACTGTTGTTGTGACCGATCTAATGCTCTTTGGCTCTGGTCAACAGTTTTAAAGGACACACACATGCGTCGAGCTGCAATTAATACGCCAACCACAAACATAACACGCGCATCATATGCGCTGCATGTAAATCGCTTTTGTTTTTGCACCCCATCGGGAACCTCTGATATGCAAAACGCAGCCTTGTTCCAAAGCTGATTAATTAAACATTAACGAAAGGCTCAAAACTGCTTTTGTCGCCTTTTCATCATTTTATAAAGTGTCCAATTACAGTACTGTGGCTTAGAGGAGGCCCACATCTGCGATTATACAGAGATCTCAAAGTGGCTCATTAAACGCAACGCCAAACGGACACGGCAGCGTTTTTTAAGGGCTGCGGTTAATGCACAACAAGGGAAAAATAACGTGAGGGTTTTAACCGAGGGAATTTTGGAACATGTTGGCAGTCATTCGGAGCGGGACAAACAGATGCGTTTGCGTGGCACCGGCTTAATTTAGCTTAGAACACCACCAGCTTTCCTAAGCTAAATTACAAATGTGAAAAAGCAAGTAAATAAAGCAAATATATGGCATTGAGAATCCATTTTACTTCAATGCAACAGTAAATTAAATGGGATACTCAATAGAAAAAATGAGGGCTTTGAATTTTATTTCATTGGGAATATTATGGATTGTAAGAAAAAAAAAGTTACTATTTAAATTAGTAAATATTAACCAATGGGAACAAAATTTGTTCAAGGGTGCCGGAGGATAGCACACTTATAAATTAATAAAAAGAAATGTAGATCATGCACAATAAGACCTTGAATGTATGACTAAAGTAAAAGTTACACATCACTGCTCTCTCTTATCTCAAGAATAAAGCGACAGACACGAGGAAAAACAGCTGCTCATAAATGGCCAATATAGACAAAACTGTTAACTGCTGCACTACAAACCCAAACTAATCAAAGTGGACAAGAAGCCGATTATATCTTCCCAGCTGCTAGTTTGATCTTTATTGTCTGTACTGATGCAAACACAACAGGCAGAACATCTTTCCTCCTCCTCCACTGCCCACACACACATCCTCTCCGTTCATCATCCTTTTATCTGCAGCTCAGAAAATCTTACTGTTGTCATAAAAACCCAACAGACCCGAAAGAATCATTTTGCTGATCCGGGCCAAGAGACAGAAGCGTCACCGAACGTTCCAGACCTCAAAAACACCTTAAAGACCAAGAGCCAAATAAAAATGGCTTGATCCATTTTCATTGACACCAGAATTGTGTTCACACTAGACAATTCAGATTCGCTGAAACTACAATGTGAATTGTACCCGATATGCAAAATGTTTGTTCTCAAGAAGAGCTTGAAGATTTTGTTAGTTATGCAAGCTCATGTACATTGTAGCACCATGTCAAGCGTATCAGTATCATTTTAAAGAAACAGTACACCCCAAAAAATACATTCCTGTCATCATTTAAGACTTTTAACATTGCTGACCATCACACAAAGCCATTTTATAAGTCAGTATTTACTCCAAATCTTGTCTGTTGGGACTTTCAGACATCATTGTTAAATTTGCATATTGAAACTGGCACATGGGGTCTCAGTGAGAACCAGTGGCCCTTAGACATGCGCTATTTTTAAAAGTCAAAGCGTCAATTGTGCTTGTTTGTTTCTTTAGTTTAATTTGCAAACAAATATCTAGTGAGTATCTAAACATCAAACAAAACCAACAAACAAACAAACTGTGCAGATCACTTTCATCGTTTTTGTCCCATTGGGAACTGGAAGCGTTACATAAAGAACTGCAAAAAGATTCTTCAAACATTTCTAAAACAGCTGCATGTTCTGGGATGACAGGACTGCATGTTTTGGGATGACAGGACTGCATGTTCTGGGATGACTTATGTCTCGTATAAATAGACATATTTAAACTATGAGTATCATTATTGGCCCGCGGGAGACACTGCAGAGGTAATTCATTTGTGTTGGCGAGCCCAGACTGTATCGTTCAACACATGCATACGATCCAACAGTGATGCTTTTGTGGAGCCCATTGCAAACGCGATTGAAATGAAACAATGCAGTATTTCCACAGTCTGTATAATAGCCCAGAAACTACATCAAATAACATCGCTGCGATCATTGATCTCGGCATCTGAATACGAGCTGCATTTACAAACGGGACGCTGTCGATTTGACAGGTACTTAAACGACCCTTTTGCGCAGAGGATAAAACTGCTCACCCGGGACTTGAACTTGACAGGTGGTACGTCCACATCGGCCGGCTGCCCCTCTCAGCTCCTGCAGCTGCACGGTTCGAGTCGCCCAGTTAAGCCCGCAGATGCATCTGTCTGCGGCATCCGAGATCCCTGCTGTTCCTTGGTGGAGAGTTGCGGATCTGTGCGGAGAGAAGATGCCTTTGTTATCTGTTATCTATTGTCGGCGGGCAGCAGTCATCGCTGTACACGTTGTCCCACTGTCAGAGAGACGTACAAGTGTGTGTGTGTGTGTGTGTGTG